>BQNB010111142.1:0-22410 GCA_026074375.1 Tanacetum coccineum
ACGCCTAGGCATGAAGAGTTTGACCCCTGAAACTCTCAAACGTCTTCAAGAAGGAGAGGATGAGTAAACCAAATGCCTTCATATATCCTTTGTTCATAGTTAAAAAAAAAATAATAATAATAATAATAATACTTAGGAAATATTTTTAAGTCATTTGGAATTACTAAAAGGCTTGCAATTACTTCAAATTGCAACCCGGTTTAATGTCTGGGCATGGATTACTTTATATCCATGCTTTATAGGAGGAAAGTAAAACAATGGTGGTGGGGGAGATGTTCGCCTGATCTTTTCATCTCAATCAACGACTACAGCTCTTTCAATAGAAACCGGGTCGTTGTTTGAGGGGGAGAGTGAATGTGAAAAAATCTAAGGGGTTATAAAAGACTGTGGGTTGCTATAAAAGTCTAATCTTAGATGGTTGTTGTATTCTAATGGGTTAATATTTGAAGGGGAGTTAATTAATTTTAACTCAAAGGTCCAAAGTTATCTATTGTTGTAATGTTTAGGGTATAAAAAGCATTTGCTCTTTGTTTCCTAGCCTTATTAACCAATAGGGACTAAGTTGGCCAATTGCCCAATCTTAGAAATGCCTTAGAAATACTTAAAACAAGAAATAAAAGAAGATGGAAACCAAAGGGACTAAATCTGCCAAAGTTTATAACTTAGGAGTATAAAGGGCGGCGAGTTGCCTTTTTGGTCAAAACTTTCGAAAACTGGTCAAAGAAAAACACACACACACACACTCGCAACTCGCCGCCAAGATCCAAATCTCAAATCGCCGATTTTCAGTGTTTATTGCAAAGAATACGATGGCAGAACAAAATGTTCCTGCTCAACCTCCTACAAGAACAGATGAGCAGATTGTACCTCGCTCTCAGTGGTTATCCATCGGGAAAAGCAACCTTCTTTTCAACGCACAAAAGATTCAAAAGAACCCCGTCTTTTAGATATCAGTGGACATCCTGAGTAATACCAACTTCTTCCAAGCATTCACTACCTCAGCAAATGTACTGCTATCTCCTGCACTGTTCTGGAAAAACATGTCATATAACGCGAAGATGGGGTTTATAGTAGTCAAGTTGATGAAACAATTGTTTGATCTAAGTGCTGATCTTCTTAGAAAGGCATTAGCGATTACTCACTTGTTCACCCAGCTACCCATTTAAGTTACCTCCGTCTTGGTGGAACGGTTATTGATTTTGTTAATGAGCATGGGATTCCCTAAAACCTGTGGAAATTTGTCTTTCTAATTTTCGGCACGAAATTATGTGTATCAACATTGGAGGGCAATCTTCTATCCTTGCTCAACCAGTGATTGAGGAAAGACTTCTGGACGAGTCGACTAAACCAGACAACCAGTTATGCAAATGTTGTGGGGAATCCGTCACTCCAAACTAATTTTAGATCATGCAGAGTCTGATATGGGAAGAGTTTAACTCAAGGGATCGACATTTTTTCTCAAACAAAAGCAAGCACCAAGCCAGTCTGAGAACGCCAAAAGAAGATAAAGTGACTCATTCTCTCATCCCTTATGGACGGTTTTCCAAAGTGATTTAATAATTAATTTGGCATAGTATTAACAACATTCATCGATGTCCTGATTCGGCTGTCATCCACTGGAGATGATTATGTCTTAGGAAATATAAGTTTGTTCCTAAAGGTGAGTCAGTGATGAAGTAGTTTGGAATGCAATTCCCGATCCCTTGATAACAGAAGCCATTCAACAATCCTTCAGATTATCCAGTATCTGTAGAATGGTTGCTGATAAGTACATAGAAACTCCTCAAAGAAAGTGCAAGCATGCAAACCTGGCAACAAGCGTGCTACACCCAAAAGCCATAAACCAACCACACCAGAAACCATCCAAGCCAGCTCCTTTCTCTGACAAAGAAACCTTCCAAGGGTTATAAGCTTCACAGAAGATTAGAAAGGGAAAGCCTACTCTCCAACTTGTTGACGAAGAAAGATTTGGAAGCTCGACTAAGATGATGACTGATCTCGATACTGGCCCAGAAGTTGAGCTTGGAAGAACTCATTAATGAAAATGGTATAGATGAAGAGGTATTGATGCTGAACTGGATCGAGCCCGTAAGCTTAACTTGATCCGTCCTTTATGCCATAAGGTCGGGACCGGTTGTGGAGGAGTAACGCATCAGGGATCCAAGTGCAGAAACAACTTCGCAAACTGCATGAAACAGTAGGCAAGGAAGGTTGTGTATCTGAAAGAAAATGTAGCTTCATTCCTGATTGATATGTCAAAGAAGAACAAGATATACTGATCTGTTTATCCTTGCTAGGTGTGATCAA
Organism: Tanacetum coccineum; assembly: GCA_026074375.1. NCBI lineage: Eukaryota > Viridiplantae > Streptophyta > Magnoliopsida > Asterales > Asteraceae > Tanacetum > Tanacetum coccineum. Next base: position 2,308 of record BQNB010111142.1, read on the forward strand.
ACTCCTCCTGATTCGCAAAATGGACCCTCTTTCAACCAGAAGATGACACATAGAGAAAGTGATCATGAATCTTCTTCAACATCTGAATTCAGAGAACACGAACAGAAGTGAATCAGACACCGTCTCCTAAAGGTGACAAAGATCAAGGTGAAGTAGACTCGTCTACCGTAACATCAAGAGTAAGCATTCCTGTATCAGTCCCTGAGAAAGCACATGAGGCTCTGGCTGGACCAGACCCTGAGCCCATGAAAGAAGACCAGACTAGATCAGACTCTGTAAAATTACATGTGTCTCTTGCTGGACAAACCCTGCGCACCGATGGATGATGAAGTTCCTCGGCCCACAGCCTACCCAAGGTTCATGAAAACCTGAGCTATAACAGACGCGAACGTGTCATCGATGATAAACAGAAAGTCATTTGGATCTATGTCTTCCATGATAAATCTCGATGACATTTTAAAACTTTCTATCTTTTTTTATCTGGGATCATTTTCTTCATGACAAAACAATCCGGAGTGATCAGTGAGAAAACTAAAAAGTTAGGAGGAGTCCTTGATTCCACCATCCTGATTCAAGTCATCAGACAGTAACTTCAACTCATCCAGTGATTGATCCATTCACAGAGGTGCTCATATTCTAACCGTACAATTATGATCAACTCCTCCACCATCAACATGAAGCTAAACAATCACACATCTCTCCCTGAAACTCTCCATTCATCACTCTTCAGTTAGAGTGGCAAAGATGTTGAGCAATAAGAGATGTTGAAGTGAAGAAGATACATGATTTTTTCTTTTCACTTCTGTTGATGTTTTGGCTTCAATATGATTCCCAAGTCTGTCTACGGCTGTTGAATACTTATCTAGGAACAAACTTTGATGATGCTCTCCTTAAGGTTCTTGAACGACACAGGCTGGTTTAATCGAGAATATACTCTGTGTTGCCTGGCCCAGAGTCTAGTCAAGAATCAGATCTGAAAAGAGTCCGAGGAGATATCAAGCCAAAAACTGAAACAAGATGAGGAGACACAAGATTCAACTTACTCCATCAGGTCAATGATAAAGTTGGATCTTGACAAGAATTCGATCTAAAGACATGATAATTTTTAGGTCACCTTGAATAAGTAGAAGTCTGCCAACAAAAACACAACCAACTACGTATATACCATGCTCTCTGGATGCTTTGTAGCGGATGAATGGACACCTTAGGAATCAGGGATAGTTGCAGACAAGGTTAAGAACGCAAGAGAAAGCATGATCGTGTTGATGATGAAGACGATGATGTGATGAAGGCCCTTCAGATGGGATCAAACCAGGGTCGATCAACAAAGAGGTCGAGAGGAGATTGATTCTGCCGTTCGTGGGTCAGCTTAAACCTCCTACGAAAGCTAATGACAAAAGTTCAAAGAAAACAAGGGAGTCTGAGGCATCTGCTTCCAAAACAACTATTACCAAACATCTCTCATCAACTGGATGGCAGATCACATGACCTAGAGAGGTGGGGTTGACTCGTGATGCAGACAGATCTGGATCCCGAATCAGAACACTCTGGAACAATCTACAGATGACATTTCAAGGACAGGCATGAAGGGAATGTCTTAGATATGGTGGACACTGACAAAACGCTCACATTCTAAAGGTCTCGACACTACGTGGTTTACGCCAATTCCTGAATGCGAGAGACTTGGCTACACCTAAACCAAATTGGACCATTCCCCTAATTGATTTCCAGGAACCAGAACTAACTGGGCAAATGCATACGCCTCAACGTTTAAAGTTCTGGAGGAAAACAAGCTTCAAAAGAAGACATATGATATTGGGTCGTTCATCAAATGGTTCTGCAGACGAACAGGAAAGAAGAAACTCTACAAAGCTGATTTAGAAGGGACCAATGCTTTTCTACCTTGTTTTAAAGCCTTCCACTAAGAAACAGTGTTTTTCTTCAATATCAGATGGATGAATGCCATAAGCTGTGACAAATAAGGTTGATTTAAGTATCACTGAGGGTTGTTCACATTCATGAGAAACTTATATGGAACCACTGACCTTAGGTGGGGACCACAAGGTCAGGTAATCTATTAAACCACAATTCTTCTTCAATAGATCTGGATTATCTGTGACAGGTGACAATGAGCGAAAAATTGCCTTATCCATATCAAGCTCAAGTCGCTCGTACCTAGACTTCGGCTTGAGAATTAGTACCTTCATTGTGGTTGAGAGTGAAGTGAATTTGACATCAGTGCTGGTCTATGGCATTCACTCACTGTGTGGGGTTTAGGAGGAAGGAATCTCTATATCAACAAACCACAGTGAGTCCTTCCTGATCGTGAAGCAGTAGATCCAGATGCGAATTTCTCAGTGTGTTAGTTAAAAATGCTTCGTAAAAGTTCGGATACAACTACCTAAGAGAGATATTTCTACGCAGTGCTGATTACCAAAAGTACAAGATCTCAGAAATGATTTTCAAAAATCTTCATCAAACGATTTTGGAGATCTGTTTCCTTCTCAATATTCAAGAATAGCTCAACTATCTGCCCAAGAAGACAAAACTAGTCCTTCACACTGCAGTCAACATGTGGATAAGAAAACCTGGTGATCAGAACGTGTGGGAGACTTAAGCTCGGGATTGAAAGCTATCAAACAAGATCCAAACCTGAAGTCCTAATTGGGATGCGTCCGACTATTACTTCAAAGAAGGACTATACGATCGTAATAAAGCCTAAGAGCAGTTGTCTACAGAGGAAAGAAATAATCAAAGAAAGCTGATGAGGCTGATGAGCTTCAAAGTTTAGTGATGGAACGTTGACAAGAGAGTCATGGAAAAGCTGGTCCAAATGGTTAATGACTTTCATCTATGTTGAGTCATAGGGCATGGAGACTAGGAAGTGGTCAGAGGATGGACAAGGGAAGAAGCAAAGACTTCATCACAGCAATCGAGAAAGACTACAGATAAGAAGCGGGATCTATCGAGGTCTAGAATAGCTTTGTTGGGGGAAGAATAAGAGATATTGACTACAGGGTCCTGATAAATCAGAACAATGTGACGACATCGTCATGACTATCAAAAGAGTCAATCTATTTCGTATTGTGAATAATATACCTTGTACATTAGTATGTAGTTAATCTCTTGATGTAAGTGTAGGTGTAATTTTGTATCACTCTACGATTGATGGGGGAGAATAGTTTATATGTCTCTTACACGTCTTGAGATTTAAGTGCCACTCTTTTCCCAAATTTTATAACATATTAAAATCAATTGATATCCAAAATGTCAAAGAGTTAAAATTTTGATAAGGGAAGGAAATGTGATTAAAACTATGCTTTGTCATAATTATAAGAACCCGTGTGTTTAGGATCCTTTCTTTATTACTCCGCTCCAAACGTGCTAATACATTTCGATTAACTGAAGCACATTTGAGGAGGAGCGTTCTGAAAAATTCATAAATCAATCGAGTTACTAAACACTTATGATATTTATATCTTAAGTACCTTTATTGAATTTCATTGGTTTATGGAAAGGAGAATGTACAAATAGGATTCGTACATGCATTTTACTTAATTGGAGTTATAAGGTTTGGTAAGGTTAGGTACTTATCCCAATGATCCAGCATATCCGGAGGATCTACCCAGGGACAATCCATAGTTAGTTGTAGAAGTCCTTAGGTATGAATGATAAAAGGAGTAAAAGTGAGGAATAAGGGAAAAGTGCGACTGAGATGGAGCTTAGTACTGAAATAGACAACAAGGTTCTAGTCATGAAGTCTCGGGTAAATCACTGAAGGGGTTGAAGAATTAAAAAGAATTGTAAAGATAAAATGTGTAAAGAAAGAAGCCCTCCATTCACTTAGGCAGAAACCAAGTCAATTGATTGCTGACATTGAAAATGACATTATGGACCCAGTGATGCAATGCACAACCCTCCTAGCCACTGCAGAAATTCTTCAAAAGATTTTCTGTTTCTATTTCTTTCACGGGAGACAAAACACGTTATCTATTGACTTTTTTTTCCTCCACTCCGAGTTATGTGTTATTGAACAGGTGGCAGTTGCTCCAGCCTCGATTACCTAAAACCAAAACGAATTATTGAGGTCTAAAGCCAGAGATCGTCGATTAATCTCGTTTGGACACATTATCCAATTTCTTGTCTTTCACACACTTCGTTTGAAAAGTCTTCCTAGAGTCTACGCCATTAATCCTTGTGATGTTGCCAGAACATTACCGTAGTCTTGAGTGAAACGATAGTTTTTTCATATGAAGATTGGAAATCCTGCTAGAGCCTACATCAAACAAGCTCTATGTAGGTGACTGCGCGATTCTACAAGAATCAAAACTTCGTGTCAACTGGAAAGAAACATTGGTTGGATTATGTGTTAATCAACTTGTTCCAATATAAGAATTGACGGTTATTTTCTTTTGACAAAACATCAAAACTCTCAAAGTGGTTACAAAATTCTTCATAAAGAAACACTTAGACTGTCTTTTAAATCAATTTTTCTTTATTTATAAATGTTTCCTTACAGGATATTTTTAAAGATTGGAGATGGAGATGGAAATTCCCTTGTTCATGAGATGTCAAGTAAAATAAGTGAATGCCAGACACGACCTTACACTTTGTATATGATGTTATTGAAAGACCTCATAAAAAAAAAACGGTGTCCAAAGCTCTCTGCAACTCTGATGTCATGTTATTCATCACAAGTGCACTGGATGGGCATCAATTACCAGATGTTGCTAAGATTATGTTTGGGCGCATGATCTCAAGAAAGCTCAACGATCACTGTCAAAGACTAAGCGTAAGATGAATCAAAAAGATTTCTATCACAAATGTACGAGTGATCAAATGCCTACGAGCTAAAGGACTGAAGTGATTAAAGTTGGTATCTTTAGGGGTGACCTCCCTTTAGGGGGAGATTGTTTAGATATTAGAAAAAGGGACTCGGTCACCCCGTGTATTTTAATGTTTATTTTTAGCTGTAGTTTAATAGTTAATATTTTTTTTTTTTTTTTGTAGTTTTTCGGTTTTAAGCGGGTACGAATACCGGTTATGTAAGTACTATATATAGTCTCTTCTAACTTTGGAAGAGATAAGCTAGTTCATTATTTCATTTCATAGAAAACACTTTCTCTCTCTAAGATATTCTCTCTCAAGTGTTTCTCTCTCTAGAAACTAGCCAGATCCAAGAATCGACCCCGTGTTATGATATAGGATATACCATAGAAATCAAGATGTTCAAGAGGAATGATACTGGCAGCCCAAAGTGAGGTGTTCAAGCAAGAGAACATACTTGCAGAAAGGATACATGGTTTAGATCCACAGATGGAAAGAAAAGGAGATGAGAGTTTGTACTTTATGGATCGAATTTAGGTTCTATTAATAGGAAGTGTAATGGATAAGGCCCATGCATCAAGGTACTTGGTACAACCGGAAGCGGATAAGACGTACTATAACCTTGGAGACATGTATTGTTAGCCACGTGTAGAAGAGGATATAGCTACCTATGTTAGCAAATGTCGGATTTATTTAAGAGGTGAAGGCTGCAATATTAAAGAATTTTGGCTTGCTATAAACGCCTGAGATACTTAAGTGAAAATGAGATAAAATCACCATGGATTTTATCACTAAATTTACAAGGTCAAAGTAGTGAGTATGATGTGGTTTGGGTATGGTCGATAGACTGACCAAGTTAGCTCATTTTCTAGCTATACTAGAAGATTTCAAGATGTGAAGTTGGCAAGGATTTATATTAAAGAAATAATAGCAAGGAATGGAATTCTGGTGACGATCAACTCAGATTGATATGGATGATTTACCTCGTAGTTTTAGCAGACGTTATAGAAAGTGTTAGAGACACGATTAGATTTGAGTACTTTTTAGCATCCTTAAGTGGATGGACAAAGTGAACGTATGATTCAGACTTTAGAGGATATAATGAGGGCATATGTTATCGATTTTGGTGGTAGTTATCATTTAAGCATTCGGTGTGCTCCGTTTGAAGCTTTGTATGGAAGGAAATGCAGGTCGCCTATTCTATAGGCAGAGATTGGAGAGAGTAGTTTGACTGGACTTGAGTTAGTACAATAAACAACTGATAAGGTAGAGTTGGTAAAGGAAAAGCCCAAAGCAGTGAGAGATCGTCAAAAGAGCTATGTTGATTAAGGGCGTAAGCCGTTAGAGTTTGAGGTGGGAGATCGTGTATTCTTAAAGGTGATGCCTTAGAAGGGCATAGTGCATTTTGGAAAGAAGGGTAAGTTAGCACCAAGATATGTAGGACCGTTTAAGATCCTTGAAAGGATTGGCCTTGTAGCTTATAGGTTGAGGTTACTTGAGGAGTTGAATAGCGTGCATGACACCTTTCATGTGTCAAACCTGAAGAAGTGCCTGGCAGATGCTAATTTGCATGTGCCATTAGATGGGATAAAGGTCTACAAGACACTTCGTTTTGCCGAGGAACCTGTAGAGATTATGGATCGAGAAATTAGGAAGTTGAAACGTAGGAAAATAGTGCTTATGAAAGTTAGGTAGAATTCGAAACGTGGTCCTGAGTTTACTTAGGAACACGAAGACCAGATGAGGATTAAGTATCCACAGTTGTTCGTAGACCGAGCTGTTGAGCCTGCTAGTTAAATCTCAGGACGAGATTTCCTCAAGTAGGGGATACTGTAACATCCATGATTTAATCAGGTTAGTGATGCCTTTAGAAATGGCTAAGAGTTCGTTTTGTGTGATTTCTTGTGTGCTATGTGTTATATATGTGTGCTAAGTGGTTTGAATAGGTGTATGATATCATTTTGAGGTGTGTGATCATCTCATTTTGAGTGCGTTGTGTGTGGAGATGAGTATTCCATTTGTTCACGTATAGTGATAATGGAAAAGTAATGACGTATAACATGCATTGCTACGTCAATAGTTGGATGATTTTGTGTTAAGCGTTTATGGGAAATGTATTATGTTGGAGATAAGTTAAGTGAGTGAAATAGGGAAGTTTGTAGCAAACTTTCTAAATATAGAAAGTGAAATGTGAAATGAAAAGTTATTTTTAGAAGGTTTAGTAAGTTGCGTTTATGTAAAAAGGTTTACCCAAATTAGCTTAGGTTTTTATAAAAACTTAAGGTAATGAAGATAATTAGTTAATTAATAATTAAAGAAAAGAAAAAAAATATAAATAACATATTTATATGTATAAATTTCGAAATTTAAAATAAAAAATAAAAAAATATAATTAAGGGGTGTTGTGGGCCGGTTTTGAAGAAAGAAAAAAAAGGAAACAAGTTTGAGTTAAATTAGGACTCTATATAGTATAAATACAAATTTAATAAATCCCTAAATCACTTTTCTTCCCCTCTCTCCCTTGTGATCAGCCGAAACCCTCAAGTAGAAGAAGAAAAAAGATTTTTTTAATCAAGAACAAGTTGGTGATTTAGTGTTTCAAGAATCAAGGATTTAGGTATGTTCGTAAACCCTAGTTGTTTAGTTTTCTTTAAATCATGTAACAATTAATATGATGGATCTAGGGTTTACATAAAATACATATTACATATGAAATTTAATGATGTTATAATGATTAGGGTTAGTTTAGGGTTATGATCATGCATGCTGCATGTTAGGGTTTGCGTTGGAACATGATTTAGAGTTGAGCAGAATTTAGGGCTGTGTTCAACTGATGATATCTTGATGATAGAAACGTGTTTTGATATGATTCAAAAGCCTAAATTGAAGTTCAAAGAGTATATTTTTCAAAAAGTCCGGCCTCGAATGATTTTGAGTTCTGGAAGTTGGTCAAACATTGGTTACAAGAAAAGTTGTCAAAACAGTAAATACGGGTCAGAATTAGGTCATGTTTAGGAGGGTAAAACCCTAACTTAAAAGTGGAATTAAGGTTAGCCAATCTACAGTGATTAAGTTCTATATGTATATAAAGAAACCCTAGAAGGAGAGCTTCTGATTGTGTGTCTAAGTAGGGTAATTAGGGCCATACTTTTTAGTGTGCAATCAGATCCGAATTGGGACAGTTTTGAAGTTGGATTTTATTTGGGATAGTTACACATGTAATGGGAGCTTGGGAATCACAAAGTAGTTAGTAAACTCATAAATGAACTTAGATAATTTTTTGTATAATTTATGAAGGTCAGCAAGTATGGTTTTTAAGTTGGTAAAGATACACTAAAATTCTGCATTTTTTAATAAATTATAGTTGACTAGTGTAATGTGATAATGAAGTGGTTAAGGTTGGGCATGGTGTCAGGGTAACCCATGATGGTTAATCAAACCTTTATACATCCATTATATGTGTGTTACATGGACTAGAGATTTTATCTTGGTCGTGTGTAACCGAGTTTATTGTATAGTTGCGTGATAGGAATTAGAAGCTGCATTTTGAGCATTCAGGTGCATTACATAGTCCCACTTTTTATTGTGTTTTAAACTTGGGATGGAAATGATGCAAGTGTTGAAATGAGTTTTGAAATTCCTGTGATTATGTGTTAGTGTAAATTCATGGACTATTATGTGACTAATGTGCGTTATGTGCTACATGTTATGTGATGTGATATTGATGTGTGAGCTAAGTTAGGAGGATTACTTGCGGGTATCCATAGCCTGCTTAGTGGAAAGTATTATTGCCTAGTCAGGAGGGTTACTTTCGGGTATCTCCGGTCTGAGCTAGAAGGAATGAGATTTGGTTATGTGATGTGCCTAGTTGGGAGGGTTACCTTCGGGTATCTCCGGTCTGAACTAGAGGGAAAGAGTGTTGGTATGGTATTGATGTCTAGTCAGGAGGGTTACTTTCGGGTATCTCTGGTCTGAGCTAGAGGGATAAGGATTTGGATTGATCCAAGAGCGATTGAGTTCGTCTGCTTGGTGTTTGATTGATTTGATTGATTGGATTGAATTGCATGTTAGCTTGTATGTTAGTTAGCATAATTGTCATGCAAAAGTATTGTTTTATGATCACAGTAATTCGGTTAATGATTTTGGTAATGGATTAAATATGTGTGTCTGAAAACATATGTTTCTCACCAACCATTGTGTTGACGTATAAGCATCATTTTCAGGTATTCAGCAAGATGAGGTTAAGGTTAAGAAAAGTGGCTAGATGGACCGTAGGCAGCTGACGAAGTTTAGTTATCTAGATTTCGTTATTTGTTTTGGATGATGGATGTTATTTGACTTTTTTTGTTTGGATGTTTAAATGTTTGCATGTCATGACATTGGCATGAACTGCCTTTATTTCAATGTCAGACGCCTTTGGATTGTGTTGATGTTTTTGGGTATTTTCATGACACTGCGTGTCCATACCTTGTATTTTGTGCATATTTAGTTTCTCTATATAGACGCCAATGTGTTGTGATGATTCATTTTCTTGTCGCGCCTCGCATTTCCGCCTTGGCAGGGTGTGACATATTCTTCCTACAATGGTTCTTAGGATGCCAATGGTTGTGACCCAGTTAATGAAATTACAGCTTAAGACTGAGACTGAGACTCAGCATGGATCATAAATCTTCTGGTGTGATTCCAGCTGGACATGTGGGTCTAGGAAGACCCATACTATTCTGAAACTAAAACAATAACATTATTACTCATGCATAGTCATAAAACTGCAACTAAAATCAATGTGTATAAGTGTCAAATGGATAAAGTGTAATATGTATAAGTGTCAAATAGAGAAAATTAAATATTTATAAGTGTCAAATGACTTACTCCTAGCATAGCCTCTCCATAAATTGGATCTTAAGAAACATCATATCATATAGGTCTAATTCCATCAAGATACATCCTTGATCTTGATTCATCTCCTCTTCCTCTACTTCTAACTACTTTGCCATTGATTGTCCTCAACCCTCTACTTCTAGCTTCACTAGTTGCAGAACTTGTAGGTGTATTTCTAAGATGACTATTACCCCTTATGTATGCACCACCCCTAATCCTCACGCCACTACCAGTCATCCTCACACGAGCACCCCTCATCCTCACACCATCACTTGTGGACATCTCAGACCACATATCGTAGAGTTCTTACCACCTCTTGTAGACACACTTGATGTCTTACCACCTTTTGGAGACCTAGTGGGAGTATTGCACCACTTGCAGACCCTTTCTTCTTTTCCTAGACAAGCCCTTTGATTATGTCTAGTTGCATTATAAAGCTTAAAATTGTTAATCTGACCCCTACTTATCATGGACATATTGCCATCATTTTCAGAAGCATCTCTCTTTCTCTTATGTGGTGATCTTCCAGGCATTCTTCTTTTGATAGGAGATAATAGCTTTCGATAAGAGGTAGAAGGCCATTGATCCATTCTATTAATTCCCTCAATATAATGGTTGTAAGCAGACCCAAATCTTTCCTTCCTATACCATTCATATACATACTCTTCAGGATCTCTATGTAGGAAGTATATTGTTGCAAACCCATGTTCACATGAAAGACCAGTTAATTGCCAACCCCTACAAGTGCATGTCATCGACCTTCCCTCTACTTTAAACCCCTCATACCCATTCCTTACTTAAAACCTACTCTCACTACTTGGCACTAGTTTCCAGTTCCTTCAGAACATAAAAAATGATTTAATGCTATGTAACTAATAATGATAACACTTTTTGAATTTAGAACAACAACTGTAATGATCCTTGAGTGCTTCAAACTTCTTCCTAATATTAGGACACATTACATCAACCCATTTTTCATGTTTCCCCTCATTCTTTGCATTCTTTCCATCAGACCAATCCTGATGTCCTCCAACATGTTAATTATGGGGTTTCTTTTTGCCTCGACTATAAATGAATGAGTTGAAGCACTCACTTATTCCATTTTCAACTACATCATAAGTTATGTATGTTCTTAAAAATGCTATACTCCAGCTTTTAGGGTTTCTTTCCATAAGATGCTTATGCGCTTCTTTGCTGATATCTTTGATTTCTCTCATCACTTTTTCAAACTTAGAAGGATATGTCGCCTTAACTGCTTTCCAAAACAAACTCCTAAACTACATACTATTGAACTTCTTTTTGAAGTTAGCATATATGTGCCTTGCATATTGTCTATGCTCTGCTAAAGGCATTATATCTTCAGCAGCTTTAATAATTCCCTGCAAAATGGATAAATTACAAAACAACTTTAATATATGTGTGAGTGTTTAATTACTTATCAAATGAAATGAATTATACCTTATCTTGATCCGATATGATTGTTAGACCTTTACAAGCAACAATTTCCAAGTCATCAATGAGACATTGCATGAACCAACTCTAGTTCTCCTTGTTCTCAACATTAACCGCAGTCTATGCAGTTGTGTATATTTGATTACTACTGTAGAACCGTAGAGGGGTTGGGGGTGAATACAGTCTTCTTGATTTCTTTAAAGTTTATAAAACTTCAAGTCTTAAAGAATTAAGTGGTGTAATAGTCTACTTGATAATGAAGACAATAAGTAGATGGAGATGGAGAGAGAGAGAAAGAGAGACCATGATATATACTAGTTTGGAATGGGGGGTTTATACCATCCGTACGTCCAGTTGTGAATCCGCGACACCTATAATATTACTCTAGTATAATCCTTATGGTGGACTATAAACCATATTACAACTTCACTACACCGATATGTACTAAGATTGGCGCTCACTAAGAAGAGCTACTCCCTACGATATTCCACCTTCGGAATCCACCCCTAAGAACCCGTGATTTGACTTTTCTTCTAGGATCACTAAGATCAACTAGGACCACTAAGAACTTCCCTTTAGAAGCTTACCAAACCCTAACTATATCCCTAATGATCCAGGCTTGATCACTAAGATACAAGACTTACCTTACAACTAAATTGAATGAATAAAAGATAGTTGAACCAAGTCCTAACCTAACCTAGAGACTCGATTCTAATAAAAAGGATATGAGAAAGAAGACCCTCGACTAATAACACACACGTGTGGATTAAGTACTTGTGTGTGTCTCTTGCAGAGATATGTTCTTTAATAGATGATAGATTGAGAAGATTAAGAATACAATAGGTGTTAGACTTAGAGGATATGAGAAGAGAAAAAAAGGGAAAGAATGTTTGGCAAGAGGTGAGGAATAAAATAACCAAGAGGGGATATTTATAGGCCAAAAACCGGATGTAGCATTTTCCAATCAGCTAGTGGCGCGTTGTCCCACGCGTCAGCGCGCTAGAAACCCGACTTGAGTTTTTCTGGTTTTTGACGTTTTAACTACCCGCTCTTGCTAAACCCCTAATTGTATTTCACGCTTTGACCTTTTCATCATTCTTACACTTAAGGTCAACCAACTTAAATAGTCATTTGATAAAAACATTTGTGAAGTAGTTTAAGAGAAGATTTAGGGATGTTTGTCCAATATCATAGAGATAGAGAAAAACTATTAGACAAATGGTGTGTTTTGGTATTCTTCACATGTATATGGTTTAGTTAAAAACTAACCATCGTTAGGTTAATGAGTTGGCATGGTTAAAAGAGAAAGGAATATGCCAAGGAATATTTTAAACTTGGTGAGGAAGTGTGGATGTTGTGAAAAGGAGAATTTGAAATTCAAATTCAAATTCAATTAGGCATGTAGGATAAAGAAAGGGTGAGTTGCCATGATGTGATGGTGTGATGTGACAGAAGGGAGCTTATGGCTTGTGGTTCAAATTTTAAATTTAAATTTGAAATGTTGGGATAAGGATAAGGTTGAGGCGTAGTGAGTTGTCAATGGGTTGGAATGAGTTAACTTGAATGTGATGTTTATGTAATAGATAAGATCATCTCTTTTAAATTCAAATTTGAATTGTTAGGATAGGGATAAGAGGGTGAGGTGACAAGTGTGTAAAAGAAGCTTGGTGAGGTGTATGAGTGTGTGTGATTTGAATTTCAAACTCAATAGAATGTGTGAGTAAAGAGTGTGAGGGAAGCAATGAGTATGTGTGTACGCGAGTGTGTTATTTGAAATATAAATGAATGTGTGTGTGAGTGTAGAGGTGAGGAAGATAATGAATAGGAGATATGTGGATGAAAATGTTAAGATGTGATGTTTAGGAGTCTATGTTAGAATGTTGGGGGACAAGAAGTACAACAAGGTACAATGGTGTAAGGGGATGTGAGTTGTCCCATGTGGGAGTGCTTGGAGAAGGTTTATATAAAGAAAGGTTTAAGCTTTATAACGAGGAAGGTTTAAGTGATGAGGATGATAAGGGTGATAATCAAAGGATTGATTGGGTGAATAATCACATTGCCATAAGAGAGAAAAGAGATAGCCAAATGTGATTATGGAATGGTTTAGGAAAGGAATGTTTAGAGTGTGTGGAAAATATGAATAATCATTTGTTGGGTAGAAGGGATTAACAAATGATTAGGGAATGTTTGGTGGAGAATGGATTATGTAGGAGACATGTGAGGAATAAATATGTGAGTTTGTAAATCATTTATATAGAAAAGGGTAGGAAAGTTCAAAGTAAGATTAACCTTCAATTACCATAAACTAAAATAGTTATTTAGACTTTGATCCATGATTATCAATGATGGATTTGATCACTAACCATGTTGATGCAAACAAGCTAAGTGCTTTGAATCTCAAGTAAAGCATATCCCATAACAGAAAATGATGCTTTTACGCAAAGTGACTTTTGACTTAGTTTGACCAATAATGGAGTAAAACCCGTTACGTGATTTGGAATAATGTAACTTTGGATTAAGGTCAAATAAATACTTTCGTTCGATGGTATGTTGAAAGTATATTCATACTAGGTTTAGAAAGAAGTTTTGGCCTTTGCCAGAGGCGTTTGATAAAAGATTTAAGATGTCATTTTGTTAAAAATGGGAGGATTTGTTTTTGCTCCTCTCTAAGTCTAAACCTCATTTGGAGTGTTCCCAAATGCTCAAGTATCATGTACATACTTTTATTAAAGTTTCCACATGTGTCGGGTAAGAGAAAAGCCGACAAAACAAAATCCGCAAAATCGAGACAGCCCCTAGGGCGTTAACCCATGCGTTGACGCATCATTGGCTCGCCAAGAGTAAATTCCTGGTTTTTCAGATTTTGGCTTGGTTTGCTATTTTACATTGTGAACCTTTATCATCATTGTAGGATATTGGTTATCATCACACAATCGAATGGTTAGTGGATTAGTCGAATGCTAGATAGAGAAACAAAGAAAATGCACACTCCTCTAGAGAGAGAAAGTGTGTGTGTATAAAATGACTAACCACCTCTTCCACAAGATGGAAGAGGCTTATATAGTTGTGTATAAAACCGGCCAAAGGGCCTTTGTAGTAGGCTTACACGTTGGGTTTTATACCCGGCCCATTACCAAATGTTATACATTAAACGATTAACTACGAGCTACAATAAACGGTAAAATACACAGGGTGCCCGAGTCTTTTTCTAATATCTAACAATCTCCCCTTAAGGGAGGTTACCTCAGAAAATACTAACTTAAGCTCAACAATCTTCTGATTGATCTTGTGTTCAGCTCGTAGTCTTTGATTCTTCATGCGACATCTTGAACTTTGATGTATTGATCTTTGTCTTGTGGCTTGTGTTTGTACTTGATATGTGATATTGAGCTTTCTTGAGATCATTAGCCAAATCTAATCTATGATCATCATCTTGTGATCTTTTGCCGTCTTGTGGTCTTATGTCTTGCGGACCGACATGCTCATACTTGTTGCAATATTGAAAGCTTGATATTATGTACGTACGTCTTCTTTATTACATCATAATTTCATTACTTTGACATGTTGAGGAAGAAGTTGATATCAGAGTTTGCGGAAGCATTGAAACCTTTACTTGAACTTTCATGATTTCTACACAAGTGTTGGTCGAGTATGAGCATGCAGTTATGAACTTGACTTTGCTGGAACAGGGTATCTCTATCTCTATCTCCATCTTTATATGAACCTGTAATAAAACAGTTAGCAATAAAGAGAAGATTGATTTAAAAATCAATCGACGTGTCACTTGAAAATATGTTTTTGCAACACATCGAGAGTTTTAAGTGTTTGTCAAAATCAACAACCGTCAATTCATATACTGGAACAAGTTTGATTCATATAGAATCGTACCATTGTTTCTTTCCAGTTGTCACAAGTTTGATCCATTTAGGATCTCACAAGTCACCTACCAAGAGCTTGTTTGACGTTGGCTCTAGCAGGATTTCCATCTTCATTGTGATACTTAGGTATCACTCGGATATTCTGGCAATATGATTCCAAGTTTATAGTATATATATAAAATACCGCTAGGCAAATCCAAACTCTTCACCCTTGACAAAGGGAAAAAGTCAAGACCTACTTAGAAATAAAATATATAAGAATCAAATCAATGATAAAAAGATTCCGGAAGAGATGTTCCCGGGTCGTATGTCCCAACGAGGCTGCAATTGAAATTTATCCTGGTTTGATGAGAAATTGAATGATGGAAACACTGATATAATTACAACTAAAATTAATTAAATAAAATCTAATTTAATCTACGGGAAACAGATATAGGAAATGGGGATCGTAAAAACTACGGGACATATATTACAAATAACACAAGAAAACATTCAAAAACCAGACAAACACGGACACGAGAACGGAAAAGAGTGCACAAGAGCCGGGGATTTGATTGCTAAAAGGTCAAATGGTCAACATAAAGTCAACTCTTGGTCAACATTGGTCAACCACAAAAAGACAAAATTCTCAAAAATTCCTAAAATGCCCTAAATGTTAAACCTAATTTCACCAAAAGTCCCTAATCCCTAACACCGTTATCTCCTATAAATCCTAAAACATTATAACCCGGCCCAATCCCATTTCTTTTTACCCGGGCCCAAAGTCAAACCCCAAACACCTAGGTCAAACAAAGATATAAAAAGAAAGAAAAAGGCACGGGAATTCGTTTTTACTGTTCATCACCTTCTTCGTTTTATCTCCCGTTAAAATCAAAGGGTAAATGGCAATTGATGATGTGGCTCTATGATTCGAGTACCAAGGTACAAGCTGGCAAAAGGAAACGTCACTTAAGGCTCTTATTGGTCGAAAACGGGACAAGGAGGACACGTGGGCATTGAAAGAAGCACACCAATGATTGGATTTTTGCACTAAATTTAGTGCAAAAGAAGCACAAGTACTCTGACACACGGAATGCCACGTTGGCAATCCGTGTGCTCATCATATCAAATCTACCGGACCATAAATGAGATCAAAGGATTAGGGGCTAAGATTATGGATAAGAGGAGCGGGCTAGACTCCTAGAAGCTTCACTCAACTGCTATATAAAGAGCTCTCCCCACTCACAAGATTATCTTCTTTTTCTAGTTTTGAATAGTAGCTTAATTTTAGTTTTAGCTAATGTAATTCAGTATTTCAGCTTATTGTAATCTTTATTTCCAAAGTTTTGTATTCAGTTTTAAATCAATAAAATCATAGTTTACTTATTTACAATCTGTTTTTACTTATAAGCTTTTACATATCTCAAATGCTTCTATCAAGTAATCACAAGCTACTCTTATACGCTCCCATCATAAGCTCTCTGAGTCTCAAAAGCTCAGATTGAGCTCAAATTAGTCCATATAAATATACGTAAACTTTAAAATCAGATTAATACTAGCTTAAATTGGATTTGGTTATATGGATGATGAACTAGCAATGAAAAGAGTTTCAAAGGGACATACTATCTTATCCTTGTGATAAGCAAGAGCTTGTTGACACTCTTTGAGCAAATTCAAGTCTTGATTTAACCACGTCTAGGCCTTTGTAATTCTTCTTTTAAATTAAGTCTCTTAGCTTCAGAATTGCATTTGACTTATTTTTCAAGCTTATTAGTGCCTAAAATCGGGTATTGTGCTTATTATGAATGTTTGAATATTTGTTTATGAGTTCTATTGCTTAGATCTTAGTTTACCCTATTTTGTCTTTTAAATCTGTCAAAAACCAAAAAAATAGCATTAGCTTAATCATTGTTGTTTGATCTGATTTTTGTGTTTGAGATTAGATAAGTTATTTTTGTTTATTTTGTGTTTATAAGCGTTAGATTTCAAGTTTTGTTCATTAAATTCAAATTTCATAAGCTCAAATGAATTTTCATAGAAATAAAAGGGTGTTTGGCATAGCAGTACAAACTACAAGTTAGTACTGCTAGTGACAATTTGGTCTTAGGATTTTGTTTTTAATCTTTCATATAAGTCAGTTTATGCTAGATTTATAAGCTAGGTTAGAGTTAAGTACCGTTTTCTAAGAATAGAATAATAAAAGTCTACAAGTCCGTTAAGAGCCTCTTTTCTTCTGCATTACCTATTTAAAATTGATTCTAGTAATTAACATAGCCTTATTTTATCTATTTTAATGTTTCATAAGTGTTAGAAGTAGTGCTTTAAGTCTGTATCAAAGGTTTTAAGGTTTTGTTCACTCAAGTGCAAACTGTACCAGCAGTTTTAAAAAGACAAGTAGCTACTTTCAACTTAATAATTCAGAGGGTATAAGTAGCTTCTCGATTTGTATTTTTGTTTTACAATAGGTCAAGGGTCAGTGTCAATCTCTTCAAATTAGTTTTCAAAAATAAGCTCATTAGCATATCTGTTTTTAGCCTTAAAATAAGCTTTTTGTCTTTTATAACCAAAAGTAACCAAGTGTTTTTAGTGTATAAGCTGTTTTCAATAAGCTTTTTCATTAAGCTCCTGTATTTCAAAATGGTTTTTAAAAAGTTGTTCTAAGTAGTATTTTAGGTGTACTTTTTAGGGTAATAAGCCAAAAGTCCATAAGCAACCTTTAGCTTATTTAAAAATAAGCTTAAAGGTGCCTTAAGGAGCCGTTTGGTTAACAGTTTACACTATAAGTGCTTATTACTTTATCTAGCTTACTGCATTATTGTTATGGCTTATTTAGATTTAGCTTAGCTTATTAGTTTAATGTAAGCACATTTTAGCTTATTTAGTTTTTCCATAAGCTTATTTGAGCTTATTTGCTTTCTAGTGTAAAATTTTAAGTGTTTTAAAGCTTTTTAGCTTTTCTATCATTCTAGCTTATCAATTGTGCTTATTTTAGTTCTTATGTGCTTATTAGATATAGCTTTTAATCTGTTTTAGTTTATTTAACTTGCTTAGCTTATTTGTTTAAAATACCCAAACATTGCTTTTATAGGTTATTAATTTGAGCTATTTCCTGTCAGTTAAATTGCTTATTTCGTGCTTATTTTTGAGTTTTGAAAAATATTGTCTTCATTAAAGTTGTGTTTTTATAGCTTATTTATAAGCTGAGTTAAAAAGTTTACTTAAAAAAATAAATAAATAAAAAGAGAAGAGGGGAAATCATGGGTGAGCAGGGCTCGAACCCACGACCTCTACCATCCTTAACCTTTTAAGCGTTTTAACCCTCACACACTTAACCATTGTGCTACAATAGCTTATCCGGTATATCTTTGCAAAATTAATCCTTTATATACATTTTAGCACTTTTAGTATAATAAGCTGTTTTAGCTTATTTCATAGCTTATTTGATAAGCTGTGTTTCCCAACTTATTTTTCTTAGATTCATCATTGTTCAAGCTATTTTTCAAAAAATTTTCAGAATTTTTATAAAACATTTAGTATTTTTTTATATTTAATTTTCTTTAAAATCGTTTTTAATTCAAAAAAAATATAAAAAAGTCAAAAAAATATAATTCTTTTTTAGAAAATTTTCTTTTATCATATAGTTTCTAGGAAAATTAGTTTTGCTTCCATAGGGTTTAAATTGCAAAATTTTATTTTTTAAATAGCGGGATTCATTCCCATTCACGTTTTTCGTGTTTTTAAGCTCAATTCAACTCCGTTTTTGTTCTAGTTTTCTTTAATCTTACTCTTTAGTCAAATAGGGTTAGTTAAAAGTGAAAAATTCATTTTATGTTTATTTTTGGAAATTTAAGGTTTTTAGTCACCGTTTAGGGTTCCCGTTTTACGTTTTTAGCTAAAATTTGTCTTCCCTTAAGTTTTTGCCTTAATATCAATCTTATTCCATTCAAGCATCGATTCTCAAAACGACTCTCGACTTTCAATCGCTTTCCTCATCGGGGATAACGACCCGAGAATCATACTTCCGGATTACTATAATTATGATCTTTTGATTCCTACCCTCCTATTTTTATATATTATATAAGTATTTTATATTGATATATTATATATTATTAAAGGGTATAGTCAGAAGTGATCAAGTTTTTGGCGCAATTGCCGGGGAGGATTGTCTACGATTGTTGAAGCCATTTGAAAATTTGTGTTTGAAGATCCTTCCAAGAGAAGTTATTTTGTTTATTTTCATTTAAAAATATAAAAATATTTTTCATTTTCTTTTATTAGTATAATTAAAATATAAAACCAAAAATCTAAAAAAAACAAGAAAAAACCAAAAATATTAGCATTAGTTATTAGCTTATTGTTTTTGGCTTATTTGATTGATTATATTTGTTCATTTAGTTTGTTATAAGCTGTTTACCATTTGGTCTTTGAAAAGTTTTGGCTTAAATAGCTTTAATCAAGTTAAAAAAAAATACCAAAACTGTTTTTAAAGGGGTGTTTGGGACAGTGGGACAAACGGGTCAAAATGGTTTAAAAACTCTTTTGGGTCACCAAGCTAACTTTAATAAGCCTATTTAAGAGATATTAAGCTGTTTTAAAAAGTTTTCAAAGTCTAAAACTCATTTTTCAAGATATTTCTTCATGTGTTTTGATTCTGAGATGTTATAAGCTGTTTATGTAGCATATTTGCTTAAGTCTAGTTTAGCAGCTTATTTTTGTGTTTGATATGTATGTTTAAGTGTTTTATGCAAGTAGGGTAAGTGACTTGCATTGTGCATTTGATTTCATTGAATGCTGTCAAAAGGTTGTTAAGGGTTGAGATTTGAGAAATTGCTTTTTCTTTTGATCATTGTGGCTTATCCTTTATTTCAAAATGCTTTTTCTTTGGAGCTTATTGTAGCTTTTTGGCCATTCTTCTTAGTGGTATAAGCCACTAAGCCATAAGGATCCTTTTTCTAGCTTATTTTTAAGCTAGAAAAGTCCCTATAGGCCTTTTGGCTTATCAGTTTTGGCCAAAAGGTTCATTTTGCTTATTTTAGCTTATCTGCTTATTGTTATTGCTTATTTAGGTTTAGTTTAGCTTATTAGGTTA
>BQNB010111143.1:0-22410 GCA_026074375.1 Tanacetum coccineum
TTTTCTTGATATTTTATTAAAAAATTATACATAAATTTCAAATCAACTTATAAAATATTAATATATTAAAATAATTATAAATTTTCTCTCTACTCTTTTTCTTTCAAACTTTTTCTAAATCTGATTCCAATTCCAAACCTATCTGCAAACCAAACGCACCCTTATATCTTGGCTAACATGATTTAAAACATATATTTAATGTCACATAATAAGCCATATATTATTTTTTTGGGTTAAAAAGGATGATACCCCGACAAGAGGTGAGATCCCCATAGAACATGTATTCTTTAAAGAACAAATGGGGTGATCTTGCCCATTGATTTCATTATGATCCAATGGTTGTGATCAAAACCCCCAACTATATTTAAACCCTTAAAAATATCTAGTACCCCTCATTTTATAACTTCACTTTCTCTCTCATCAAAACACACACACAGAAACCACCACCGGAATACTTTCTCTCTCATAAAAACACACACACCCCACCGGAAAAACACAACAAAAACACATACAACCCAATCGAAACACACATAAACCACCATAAACCGTCGTCGCCGTCAATCCTCCATATCACCATCGATCTGACGTTGATCCATGTGAGCGTTAAACCACCGTCACCGTCGTCAACCGA
Organism: Tanacetum coccineum; assembly: GCA_026074375.1. Classification (NCBI taxonomy): domain Eukaryota; kingdom Viridiplantae; phylum Streptophyta; class Magnoliopsida; order Asterales; family Asteraceae; genus Tanacetum; species Tanacetum coccineum. The sequence continues at coordinate 632 of BQNB010111143.1, forward strand.
TGATCGTAAATCCACGTCAGCATCATCATTATCAACTTCCAGCAGTAAAAAAGTAGTCATCAAAAGTGCAGATATGAAACAAGATATGCAACACGAAATTACTGTCAGTAATTCACTCACTTTCATCTTCTAATTTTCCTCATCATCATTCTCTTACGCGCGTCTATGTCACGCGCCTCATTTAGTTTAATCTCATCAAGTCTTGATCTCATATGAACTTGTTGCGCGTGTGTTTCACGCGCTGTGTGTTTGCGTTCTTTCAGGCATTTAAGAAGGAGTTTAATGTCAAGTACGGTCCTACGTAGCATTGTATCATCGGCAAAAAACTTCAGTAATTATTATTTTTAGTTATGTGATTTAGGCATTGAGTTTTAATTTTTGAAGGTTAAGATCTAGTGATTTAGCGTAAATATGTCCCTATAATAATATGTCTTTGTTGTTATAAACTGACCTCACATAGATACGTTTTTATATAGAAATTAGTAAATCACATGCAACAACAGATATACTAGGACAACATTTTTGATGGGTGTTGGTCCATGTATAATTACAAATTAAAAAAATAAATGGGAATAACAAGTTTTAGAAAGTTTAGTAACATATTAAATAAACCCGTATACATTAGTAACTTGGATGAACGAAATGAAAGAAGTGTAACTTAGGCGAACTTTTTGAGAAAGTATAGTAACTTCTTTGTATATTAACCCCTTGAAAGTATAAACTATTAAATTGCTCTTAGATTCTTTTATCAGAATCACATATGATTCGTATGTTAATCACAAGCGATCATGTAGAATCACATGTGTTCCATGTATAGGATCACATAGAATGAATGGAAGAAACTATAACTAAACATCCCACATGCACTTGAAACAAATGTGGAGCGAAAGGACAACATAGAATGAACAGAAGAGAGAAAGCACTTCAAGTAAAGGTGCAGGCAAAAAAGAAACGTGGACATTGTGGAGAGAAGACCAAGACACATACAAAAATAAGTTTCCACTAATCGAAAGGCAAAGAGAAATATGACACTGATGGATGCTTGAAAACTTTTGATTTGAATGTATTTTTCTTTTTCTGTAAAATTTCTGTAATATTGTTTATTGAATTTATGGAATTGTCATTTTATTGAATACAAAACTTTTTATAGAATGCTTAACTATGTTATTTGTACTATGTTTGAATGTAAGACATAAGAGAGTACTCAACATTTTTATAAAATGTACAGAAAACAAAACATATGATTTGTAAAACATATATTTTCAAATCAAGTATAAATCGCATGCAAGTCATATGTGATTCGTGTGTAAATCACATGTGATCCATGTGTAAATCACATATGATTTACCTAAAAAAGCATGTATTTTACCTGAGTAAGTGTGATACTAAAACAATTATCAAAAGACTTGTTAATTATACTAATTCATAAGATACATATTTTGATACTTGGTTTCAAACACATACATACTCCAAAGCACATTTAGAAAATACCATGGACATATATTATATTATTTTCATAGACGAACTATAACTTACAACAGATTGAACTAACTTGTTCTGAAAACAACCATGCACATTCACCAAAAGGAAATCCAAACTACTATATACATGCTTTTAACAATCACGTCAAACTCTAACTAATTGCATTACATCATCATCAACCTAATTCTTAAGATGCTTAGCCAATCAAACATCCTCTATGCATGCACATTCAACTTGTCTAACGATATCGTTGTGGCGTACTCGAACTTCAGACGCTTCACCCAAATATATTTCCACATGAAGCACTGTTAAAAACATACATAAATTAAGAATAATTTAAGGTAAAATCACATGTATTCTGAAGTAAATCACATGTGATTTGAGGTGAATCACATGTGATTTGAGGTAAATTACATGTGATTTGGATGTCAAACTGCGTAAAAATATAACATATAAAGCAACATAGAAGGCTTATGACTTGAACTTGTCTTTTTTCATTTATGATTTTCTTAAAAGAAAAGCACCTATGATCCACACATTCATATCAATCAATAATCGTCACTCTTATGTACATAAAGTACCTAAAACCTAATCATACAATAACATTCGGTGATAATAACTTCATAAGTTGAGTCACATAAGACATCATCAATTAATATTCATAAATCATAGGGTTGTAATCGTAGGTTAAATCACGTGTGATTATCACAGTCGCATTTCATCAAACACATGGTGTGCATCAACAATCATAACAACAACCTACCAAAATAAGCAACAAAAAGCTAAGAACCTAAATAAGCAACATCTACTACTTATACTCAAAATAAGCAACAAATTAAGAACATCTATTGATAATATCACAAATAAGCAACAAAACCTAAAAAAAACCTAAATAAGGACCAAAATAAGCAACATCTACTGATTATATATCAAAATAACTATTGTACTTACATTCACATGTGTTTATATTCAGTTGGTCATCAATAGTTACAGAAAAAACATAAAAACTGCTTAACATCACCAACAAGAATAACAAGAGCAAAAATGTTGATTCATAAATTAAAAGTCAAACCGAATATGAAAGTTTCTTCATAAACACTTATAAAATGTTAATAATTGTAATTATATTCTAATTATATGCTTCAATAAAATAAAATGAAAAAACATCAAATTAGATTCAATAACATGTATTTCTTTCAAGTTTTGTTTAGTTAACTGTTTTCAACAACTTTTAGATCAATGGCGGACGACTGACGAGGGATTGACGACGGACGGCAGATCGACATCGGATTGGCGGCAGAATGACAGATCGATGGTGGATCACCGTCATATCGATGGTGATATGGAGGATCGATAACAATTTATTGTGGTTTGTGTGTGTTTTGGGTGAGAAAGAGAGAGAGATAGTGTGTAATATATATATATATATATATATAAAGAGAGAGAGAGAGAGAAAGAATGTGTGTGAGTGTGAGTGTGTGAAACTAGAGTGGTAGGGTGTTAGGTGGAGTGAGAAAATTACAAAAATGCCCCTCGATGTTTTATTAATTTAAAATCAGAATTTATCTATGCCATTAGATCTAAAAGGATGGAATGGTTAGGATTGAGCTATTTGTTCTTTAAAGAGATAGTGTTCTATAAAGAACTTTTGTCCAATCCTCCCCTATATATAATAAGCTATTGCAAAGTTAATTTCCTTCCCAAAAATCTAAAAAAAATGACATGTGACATTTATACTGATCCAATGGCCCTTAATCAATTATACCTTTAATGAAAAAAACATTAAACATTTCATCCTTCCCACCAGTTGTCCCCAAATTAGATATCCTTTAAAGAAAAACCTATTTCCTTATCTCTAAGAAAAAATTGTCGATTTAATTCCATATAACAAACTAGCAAATCATATGCAGACCAATTCAATTGTCACTATAACAATTAGAAAAATGTTGATTAAATCCTCCAGCGCCTTCATTATCAAAGAAATGATTTTTTGATAATCGACTCATAAAGAAACGATTTTTATAAAAAAAAACCCTCCCCACAATCTGCTAAAGATAAGGTACATGATATTTGATATGTTTTGTCGATTCAATTTTAAAAGATGGTTTTGTTTTTGTCGAACTATTATGGTACTCGATTTTAGATCTTAGCACAAACATGTTCGATGCATGAGTAAAATTTAATGTGTTTCACAATTTGTATAAAATGTTTATATGCTTTAGTTTTAAATTTTAGTGTTTGAATGAATTGCATAGTTGGCAAAAGTTTATTTGATTACCAGTACTTAATGTATAGTTGTATACAAAGTATTTGATGAAATGCTTAAACGACAAAGAACATCTTAAATTTATGCTTACTTATTGTGGTTGATGGTGTTAGGTTTAAGAAAAGTGTTTATTATTAGATGAATTGGTCTTTGTATAGTTTTGTTTTGTTTATAGTTTTATTAGTAATTATCATGTAATAAAGTCTATCTTGGTCAAAGTTAAATATAGTTGACCAAGGTTTGACTAAAGTTAGGAAAATATAATAGGAACAACAATAAGTATAACTACCCATCTAGGAGGGGTATTTATACAAGTCTTTACATTTTGTAACTTTACTTCTCCCTTCCATTTTTATTTTCCTTTTTAATGATAACTTTAAAAATAATGAAAAATACTCTCTAGCTCCTCTCCTCTCATTCTATAACTTTCGTATGATACTATAGTGCAAACATGACATATAACAAGTGGTATCTATCACCAGGAGAGATCTAGTGTGTGTTTCATGGATCAAATCGAGCTTAACCGTGTCAATTTTCGATCAAGAAAGCTCCCGTATCGAATAATTTGTAGGTTTCGTGGAATGCTATGTGTTAGATTTATGATTTGATGAGTTTTTGATCTTAAAACGTTGAAATATAACTTTTGTAACCATCAATTTGCAGGTTTAATAACTAGTTTACAAAAATTACTTGTTTAGAATTGAATTTGATCGAAAAAATATGGATTTGATAGCTTTCATAATTCAGAAATTAGGTTTCGGTAACTGTTTTTAGGCGGGAAATATCTTTCGTAAGACAGTTTTTGACCTTTCGTATCATAATTGAGTTTTCGGTAACTGCCATACGTAAGTATTTCTTAGCTTTTGTAAACTAGTCTAGCTTTCGTAACAGTTAGGTTTGAAAAGATAACATTAATATTATCACCTTAAACTGCTTAAAAATCTAATAGTTAGGTTTCTTATTAGTTTTGTAGCTAAGAATTTACGAAAGTAGAAGGTTTCTTAGATTCACGAAAATAAGGGAAATTTTGGAATTTATGAAAGGTGGTTTTATATATTGGAGCTTTCGGTAACTGTTTGATCTGAGGTTTCGTATCAAGAGATTGGTTTTGGTTTCGTACTTCAAGCTTTCGTAACACAGGTTTCATATAAGAGGTTTCATATCACAGTTTCAAAACTGAAGGGTTTCGTAACTGAAGGTTTCATATTTTAGAGGTTTCTTATTTCCAAGGTTTCGTAGCAGAGGTTTCGTATTACAGTGATTGAAAGAGTTTAATACCATTAAAAAAGCTTCTTGTTACCTAGACTTTCATAACAAATCAAGGTTTAGTTTCTTCAAGGTTACATCATTGAAAGTGTTTTAATACAAAACAAAGTTGTTCTTGCTCGGTGATTTCACGATTACAAGACTTTATCTCTAAAACGATCTGAGTTTGCATTATAATCATTTGAAACAACATGTCCACTTCAAATCAACAAACTCTAACTGACTCATGAGCTAATGATAGACCTCCAATGCTTGAGAAAGGGAATTATATTCCATGGGAGAGTAGGTTCAGAAGTTTCTGGATAATAAGCTCGAAGACGGAGAGCGGATGTGGCGTTTAATTCAAAAAGGACCTTATGTAAGGCAAATGATTACTGATCTAGATGATACTACGAATCAGATAATTGAACCACTGTCTGAAATGATTGAGATAAACAAGAAACTATACACTGCTGATGTAAGAGTCATGAATTATCTTCTTCAAGCAATCCCTAATGATATCTACAATTCAGTGGATGTGTGTAAAAATGCTAAGGAAATGTGGGAACGAATTAAAAGGTTGATGTATGGTTCTGAGGTTACTAATTATGTAAGACACTCACGACTCATGGACGAGTTTGACAAGTTTGCAGCAAAGGAAGGCGAATCGCAAGAATCTGTGTATGAAAGATTGACAACACTTGTGAATATTATGGATCGTAATAATGTTCGTCGTATTTCTGTGTCAATCAAAACCAAGTTTCTCAATTGCTTGCAACCCGAGTGGAGCAAATATGTTACCATGGTTCGTCACAACCAAACAGGAAATACAGTTTCATATGATCAGTTGTATGATTCCTTAGTGCAATTCGAACCACATATCTAGGCATCCAAAGCAAAGAGAGTTGCTAGGAATCATGATCCCTTAGCACTAACTGCTCATTAAAATGCTTCTTCACAGTCTCATACAAGTCCCTTCATATTCAAATTCACCACAACCATACTATGTCACACATCCTTCATCAGTTGTTGATTATGAAGAAGATTGTCAAGGGGAGTTACACGGGGATTCTCAAGAAGACAAGCTTACAACTGCAATGATGTTATTAGCTCGAGTAATCACCCAGAAGTTCTCTATACCTACCAATAATCGTCTTCGTACTTCATCAAACACAAGGAATCAAGATGTGATTCAAGATGGTAGAGTCGACATGCAAACCAAGAATGCAGGATATGGTGGAAACGATAACAGGAATGCAGGGAGACAAAACAGGAATCAAGCATTTAATGCATGAAATATGAATGATGAAAGTAATCAGATTGTTCAGTATGTTCATGATTTATGAAGAATATATCCAAGGGGAGTTACAAAGGATATTCTCAAGAAGACAACTTACTTACTGCAAAGATGTTATGTAGCTCAGCAATCACCCAAAATTCTCAACACCATACCAATAATCCGTCTTGAACATCATCAAACACAAGAAATCAATGCTGTGGATTCAGGATGGTCAGTTGACATACAAACTAAGAAATCATGATAGTGGGTGGGGGGAGCGTGAGGGCGGCGGGGGGGGGGGTTGGGAGCCCAGGAATGCCGAAATACAAAACAGGAATCAAGCATTTAATGCAGGAAATAGGAATGATGAAAGCAATCAGATTGTTCAGCGTGTTCCACTGAACTGAGTCAAATTCGGGAAAGGCACATGTTCAATGTTATAACTGCAAAGAAAAAGGCCACTATGCCCGTAATTGTCTAAAACCAAGAGTTCGTGATGCAAAGTATTTCAGAGAACAAATATTGTTAGCCATGAAAGATGAAGCCGGAAGCAACCTCAATGATGAAGAGAATGATTTCATGCTCGATAATTCTTTCAGAGATGAAACATTAGAAGAGCTAACTGCTGCAGTAAATCAATATGGCGCAGAATTTCAACCAACTGATGACAATGTGTGTCAAAGGCCAAACATGAATGCAAAGGCCTGTTAAGGAGGTAAATGCGTTCATACAAAATGATACCCTAAAGGGATTCATAAACACAAGAAACAAGGAAAACATAAAGACTGTTATTAACCACAAATGATGAGACAAATTGAATAATATCATATTAGATGATCCTTTACATACAATAATGGTTGTGATCATGAACATGACTCAATGCTCATGATAAATATCATGATGGTTTAAAATTCTTGGCATACAATGCTTTGAGAGAAGCTGAAAATAAAAAAACGATTAAATAATGAGCTTAAAAGGCAAAAAATGTTGCTACAACAAGAGCTTGAGACGTGTAAGGAACGGGTCAAAAATTTCGAGTAAAAAACAATTCAATGTACAAAATATAAAGACACATGTGATGAATTGGAACGTGATATACATGCTGATAAAGACACCATTGAGAGAATTTTGAAAGAAAAAGATAAAATTCAAAGTGCATTTTTTCAAAGTTGAAAATGAAAAACTTAATAATTCAACATGAAACCATCAGTTAGCTAAAAAGGACTTTCAAAGACGAAAAGATCGATGCTCTTGAAGATATTGTTTGTGAATCATGAGATTAAAACTGAGTTCATTTGAGGAAACTTTAGAGGATGCGAAAGAAAGTCGATTGAAAATGAGAAAGAAAATGGTTCAACTGAATTATGAAAAATTAAATGCTCTTTATGAAGCATTTGTTCCTCAAAAAGAACCTTCTATTGAGCAAACATATTTTTCATTTCCTACTACTTCTAATGAACGTTCTAAGTCAAATGAAGTCATGTCGGATTTACAAATTCCAAAAATGCCTAAAGAGAGCAAATTGTTAAAAATGTTTGAAATGGGTTTAGCAATTGGCGACTTAAGGAATCGAATTGATGACACTCTTTTAGAAGACACACAAAGGAGATGGATGTCTCACAGTCAAAATTCTTTAAGGGAGTTTTATAAAACTAATGTAATTTTGATGTCAGAATCTTTGTCAAAGACTTTGAAAGAACTTCAACAAGAACTCACTGAAGAAGTACAGGGAATGTTAAATATTTTTGAATCAATAAAACAGAAACTTGCAGAAAAATCTCCAAATAAAAATAATTTTCAAAACGAAATCGATCGACTTTCGGAAGTATCCTTGACTCGAGAAATTTGAGATTGTGTGTTAATTTCTGTTGAAGAACAGAAAAATGAGTTGTTACAGACTAAGCTTGAGAAAAGTTCATGTGACTCCAAAGATATCCAAGCCAATTTGCACAAAAGAATCAAAATTCTTGAAAATGATTTTAAGCGATCATAAGCTCAAAGCATTGATTTTAAACTCAAACTACAACATCAAAAAGAGAAAATGGCTTGTGATGTCTCCTGGAAGTCAAGATTGTCAACGTTTAATGATGAGAACGTGTTGCTAAAAACTCAAGTTGACTATGTCGTTAAAGAAAGTGAAAATATCAAACTTGAATATCAAAAGATTTTCAATTCAATAAAAACAACACGAACTCAACATCAAAAAGAGCTTGATGAGTTAATTGAACATGTTAAATAAAAGACAAACTTATGCTGATGTGCGATCTCAAAATCAAGATCTTTTGATGACAATATCTGAACTCAAGAATAAGATTAAAACTATTGAAAAGGGGAAGAATGTGAACACTAAGTTTGACAAATCTAAGACCTCATGAACACTTCTATGTGTAACACCATTTCCTAAACACATAGCAGTTAAGGCTAAGAAAGTGTCAAACACTAAGGTCAATGCAGATAGGTCAAAACCAATCACTTCACATTCTATAACAAAAAACGAGCAAAGTAAAAAAAACGAGCAAAGTAAAAAACAAAGTGTGAATGTAATCACAAGAGGAATATATAGAATCACAAAATTAGAGTCGCACACGCTGGTTTCTAAAGCTAACATGCATGTTTCTAATTCCACAGGTTTAGAAAGTTCGAATAGTGTTTTAACTCCAAAGTCTAAGGACACTAATTCGAAGAATAGAGTCTTGAAGAACACTAATGATAAGAGCTCATCTGTACATGTTTGAAAGGTGTCAAGTAGTTTTAGTAAAGATTCTAATAAGCGTGAAACAATGAATTCAATTGTATGTCAATCAAACGCAAGTGTATTAAAGACCAAGATTGTAAATGCTGTTAATGATGGTTCGAATATTGTTTGTGTTTCTTGTGGTAAAGATGTGTTTATGCTTTCTCATGAAAAATGTGTTGCTTGTTATGCTTTGTCTAGAGATTCTAGGGTAAAAAGAGCCTTATTCACTACCCCTGTAGCAGCAAAATCTAAGAATTTAGGAGCTACTTCTGTAGCTGCGAAATCTAGATTAAGTGTTGTTAAAACCCCAACAACAACAAATAAGGTCTCTAGTGCGTTATCACTATCTCTTGATTCTAGTCAAAGTAGGACACTTAGCAATTACATGAAAAACAAAATTGCAACAAACCAAAAGTGGCAGAAATGGTTTGAAGACCAACAATGTTTTAATTGGACACCCAAGAGCAAAACTGCTCAATCACTACCTAGTGAGTCAAAGAGTAGTACTAGTGTCTAAACTAACTCAAAAACACCGGTTACCACTCAGAAATGGGTAGCCAAACTGTCCACTCTTCTATCTGCATTTGTTTCATGTGATGCAGGTGATCTAGCTCGTTCTTTGGATTGTTGATAGCGGGTGCTCGAAGTATATGACTGGCAATCTGTCACTGCTAAGAAATTTTGTTGAGAAATTCATGGGAACAGTCTGCTTCGGGAATGATCACTTTATAGCAATCACTGGATATGGAGATTACGTTCAAGGCAATCTCACGATATGTCACGTATACTATGTTGAAGTCCTAGGACACAACTTGTTTTCAGTTGGACAATTTTATGATGGAGATTTAGAAGTAGCCTTTCGTTCAAACACTTGTTATGTTCGGAATTTGGAGGGTGATGATTTGCTTACTGGTTCTCGTGAATCCAATCTCTACACCATTTCCATTTCTGAGTTGGCGGCTTCTTCTCCAGTATGCTTAATGTCTAAAGCCACATCAACAAAATCCTGGTTATGGCACCAACGGCTTTCTCATTTGAATTTTGGTACCATTAATCAACTCACGTCAAAAGATCTAGTTGATGGGCTTTTGAAATTTAAGTATGATAAAGATCACTCATGTTCAGCATGTGAGCAAGGAAAAAGTAAGAAAGCTTCCTTTCCACCAAATTGGTTCCAAGCACATAATCCAAACTCGAATTACTTCATATGGATTTATGTGGGCCAATGAGGGTAGAAAGTATCAATGGCAAGAAATATATTCTAGTGATTGTCGATGATTATTCTTGATACACCTGGGTATATTTTCTTCGTACCAAAGACGAGGCTCCAAACATGAGCATCAATTTCATTAATCAAGTTCAACATAATCTAAAGACTCAGTTCTAAAGATCCGAACTGACAATGGAACTGAGTTTAAGAATGAGAAATTGCGGTCGTTTTATGCAAAACTAGGCATTGCTCATCATACTTCAATAGCTCGAACATCTCAACAAAATGGTGTTGTTGAATGTAGAAATCGTACACTTGTCGAGGCTGCACACACAATGCTTATCTTTTCAAAAACTCCAAAATTTCTTTGGGCTGAAGCTATTTCTACTGCTTGCTTTACTCAGAATCGCTCTATTATACACACTCGGTACAACAAGACTCGTTATGAGCTAATTCGAGGAAGAAAATCCAATGTTCAATACTTTCATGTGCTTGGATCTCTGTGTTATCCAACAAATAATCGTGATGATATTGGGAAAATGAAACCAAAGGCTGACATTGGTATCTTTATTGGATATTTTAAGTCATCCAAAGGTTTTTGTATCTATAACCGCCAAACTAAAAAGATTATGGAAATGATACATGTCAAATCTGATGAACTCACAACTATGGCTTCTAAATGTAACAATTTAGGACATGGTCTCAACTACTTGAATTTTTAAGATTCATCAGATGAAATGAATGAAATACCGTCACATCAAGACTTGGATAACTTATTTGGTCCCCTAAATGAAGAATATTATGGGCCGAGTACTTCCGAAGTGTCAAGTACTTCCATGCAAGATGAACTTAATCAGTTCAAACGATTATATGTATGGGAACTTGTTCCTTTACCTGAAGGCAGACATGCAATCAAGGTAAAATGGCTTTGGAAAAACAAGACGGATGCTGAAAATACTATCATTCGGAATAAATCACGTCTCGTTGTAAAGGGTTATAGTCAACAAGAAGAATAGATTTTGAGGAGTCGTTTGCTCCAGTAGCACGACTAGAAGCTGTTCGCATGTTTGTGGATTACGCGGCTCACAAGAACTTTACAATATACCAGATGGATGTGAAGATTGCATTCCTAAACGGTCTATTAAAAGAAGAAGTTTTTGTAAGTCAGCTTGACGGATTTGTAGATCCAGACATTCCGAATCACGTTTATCGTCTCAAGAAAGCTCTGTACGGTCTCAAACAAGCTCTTCGAGCATGGTATGACAAGATTTCTTCCTTCTTGATTAAACACCATTTCACAAAAGGTATTGTTGATCCAACACTATTTACACGAAGACACAGGGATGACATTTTATTAGTTCAAATATATGTCGATGACATTATTTTTGGTTCTACAAATCTAATTTTCTCAAACCAATTTGCAAAACTAATGAAAGATAATTTAAAATGTCAATGATGGGTGAGATGAAGTTCTTTCTTGGACTTCAGATTCATCAATCCCCCCGTAGAATCTTCATAAACCAATCACAATACACTATGGAGCTTCTTAGGAAACACAGGATGGAAAAATGTGACACTGTTACGACACCAATGGCTACTGCCAAAATCGATGCAGATTTACAGGGTACTCCAACTGATCAAACTAAATTTCATAGTATGATTGGAGGACTCATGTATCTCACTACAAGTTAACTAGATATTGCATTTACAACATTTGTATCACGTTATCAGGCACGCCCAACTGAGAAACACCTCAAAGAGGTCAAAAGAATCTTTTGGTACCTCAGACAATCCATTAACAAGGGATTGTGGTACTCGAAGTATTATGGATTTGAGCTAATTGCGTATTCAGATGCAGATTTAGCAGGGTGCCTTGATGATTATAAAAGCACATCTAGAGGACTTCAGTTTTAGGGAGACAAGCTAGTCAGCTGGTTGTCGAAAAAGCAGGATTGTACAGCAATGTCAAATGCGGAAGCTGAGTACGTATCTTTGTCAGCATGTTGCGCACAAGCCATTTGGATGAGAACGCCACTGCTTGATTATGGATATCGTTACAACAAGATTCCAATGTATCATGACTCAGAAAGTACAATTGCCATATCGTGCAATCCGGTACAACATTCACGTACAAAACACATTAACGTTCATTATCATTTTATCATGGAGCATGTTGAAAAAGGTATAATTGAACTTTACTTTATCGGGACGGAATATCAACTTGCTGATCTATTTACTAAAGCACTTCTAAGAAAAAGATTTGAGTATTTAGTGACTGGATTGGTATGAGATGTATGAACTCACATGAGTGGGAACGTCTGGCAAAAGGTATTTCTTGATTGTAAGGTCTATACCATAATAAAAACTTTTGTTTAAATATCATTTCAAAACTAAATACAAAATTGAAAATTTCAAAAATAACAAAAATACTTTTATTCTTTTTCAAAATATGAAAAACAAATATAAATTTGAAAAATACAAAAACTTAAATATATAATTTAAATGATACAATCACACATCTTCTCTGTTTTTATCAGTTTCATGAATTAGTTTACCTATAAGTGTTCTTTTCAATGCTCAAAATTTATCATTGTACTGATGGGGAGTAAATCATTATTTAAATTGATCTTTCATGCTAATAAATATGTGGTTTGTAAATCTTTAATACATTCTCTAAAATAAGGATTTCTTGAAAAACATCTTTCAAAAATAATCAAAGTTTGAAAAATTCAAGTGTGAAAAATAGAAAAAATAACAACCTCTTGAATAAGTCCTTTAATTAGACATTTATTTGAGGGGTGGGGGGGGGGGGGGAGTTATGAAATTCTTGATTTTTAAAAATCTTCTCAAGAATGTTCAAAACTGCAAAATTAACTATCTCTTGATAAGTTCTTTAAGTAGATATCTTATTGAGGGGGAGTTATAAGTTTTCCAGTCACTTCATCATCAGAAAATAAGAAAATGTTCTCAAAAGCAAAAATAACTTCTTTTTGAACAAAAGTTTTGTCATAGGAAAGAAATTCCAAATGGATATTTGTTCAAGGGGAGTTATGAAAATTTTCAGAAAAATAAACGGGAATTTAATTGCAAAATATTTCAAAAAGGTTTGGTGTGAAAACAGGTCTAACTCCAAGGGGGAGTTATGAAATTTTTTGTGGGGTATTAATGCTTACGATTAGTAAGTAGAGGGACTGAAAGTGACAAAATGGGAAATTAGTAGTATTGTATGGATTTAATGCATTTCACGAAAGTATGTAGTGTGACTAAAAATGCATAATACAAATGATAGTTTACGTATGGGCTTTTAACGTTACGAAAGTTAGTAGAGGGACTGAAAATTGCAAATCTGCAAAGTAATTTTCGTTAGTATAAAATTCACAGGCTTTCTTTCGAATGCTTATTAGCGTTCTCTACGTCCAAAAATTGCTTTTCAGTAAATTCTATCTTCAATTGATTTTTCGTTTTCCACTTGGAAAAAAACATACGACCAAAATCGTTATTTTAATTCTCAATGATAATCAAACGTAAGAAACATGATCCTATTCTATTCTTTTTTTTCATAACTGCGTTAATTAATTGTTTGATAGGTTTCATATAGATCTAGGGTTTCAAAAAAATGAAACCTTTTGCAATAAAAATTGATAAGGCAAAACGTTGATTAGTATCTAAGAACATGATTGGATTTAATTGATCATTGAAAATATCATTTGTGGACTAAGATCATGAGGTTTCGTAACCTTGATGGTTTCGTAAACTTAAACTTTTGCTTTTGGACATAAGAATAGTCTTAAATAGTGAATCAAATGATGATAATAAGCTGAAAATAGAAACAAATCTTTCAGTTTATTATTTTCATTGATAACTGTGTTTTATGAAAGTATTGGTTTAGGTTTTGGTTTCGTAAAATTTTGCTAAATGGTTTCGTAAATCTTAATTGGGCTAGTCATAAAAGGTTTCGTAAATGTCATATTGGGCCAGTACACGGGTTTCGTAAGACAACATTGGGCTTTCAGTTTAGGTTTCAGAACACAATAATAATGGGCTAATGTTTATGAATACTTAAATGGACTTAAAACAAATTGGCATTTTACAAAAACCAATGATAAATTTAGTTATAAAATCATATTTCTATATTGATAATTGGACCAAATGGTGAAGATTGTGTCTGGTTTTGGACCGTTTTCCCTGATTTTACAGGATTGTGGATTGAGCAATCTATGACCATCCATAATATCATATATACTATTATTGTTTTTGCATTGTCACACCACCGTCAATGGCGGAAACTCGGGGGGAAAACAAAATAAAAAATTATAATGCACAACATTAATGATCAATCATACTCAAGATACATATAGAGAAAACTAACAATGCATAAACTTCAAGTGTTAGACGACCATCAAACATCGAAACAACCTCGATGATTGTCCCAAATCTTTAACCAAATCCATAATCCTTACAATTTCTCATATGCCATCACAGGGGTTAAAATCCAAGCTTGAACCAAAAACTTCCAATACTAAGCTGGAACATAACAATTAACAAGCAAAGGTTCCATGAAAAATCATATGGGATACTCCTAAGCCTGCTATTACATATCACTAACTTATTCATCTTTCACTTCACATGAAAATGATACTCGAAAACGTCAATAATAATGTTGGTGAGCTCGTAGGTTTGAACTTTAAACAAAAACCTGTGCACAATATCTCAAAAACAGTGAGTAATAGTGCAATTTGATAGCGGTATATATTGCAATTATCTCCATGACTTAGCTTCCCAGCTAATCATGTACCGATTCTGATCCTCGCTAGTCGATCACCATGCCCTTAGAATCCCAGTTAGTCTTGATATATCATATCTTATACAATGCTCTTGGATTGTCAACAACTCTGATATGTCTCTTAGCACTAAAGGGTATCTAAGCTGGAGCTCTATATTAGGACAGGACACACAATTGACATGGCAATTCTGCTGTCACCCTTGTCGTGCCAAAAACTAGTACTCGCAAGTAAATATCACATCCCTTGACATGCCAAAAAAGTACATGCATAGTAACTATTTCATCACTTATATTCACATAGTAATCTTAAGCTCATAATTGTCCCAATTTCAAAACTCATTTCCGCACTCAGTTCAAAAGAAAACAGTTCAAAACACATTTGAGTATCATTTTCCCCTAACGGAAAAACAGTAGAAAAATAGGGCTACGAGAACTCACCCCAAGCAAGTTTTATAAGCAATCCAATAATCCAATCAGACAAGCAATGCATGACAGTTACGAACACGACCTAAGTCTAGTTAATGTTCCATTTTTAATCTTTAATTGCCAAAACAGTCTTTCATGTTTGATGCAATTGAGGTAGATGCGTTGTACATTACCGATGTTACAATTTAGTGAGTGTGATGGGTGACGTCTCATCTCAAAATATTTTATCAATCCGATATTATCAAAGATACTTCTTTTACTATTTAAAGAAAACATAGATAAAGTAATATAAGTAAATATTTATATTAAAATAATTATAAATATATCCCGATAAGTCAATTTGATAACCTTAGTTACCGTAAAATAATCATAATATAGTTGAAAATAAATCGTTTACTCACAAAAAGCATAGTAGAGAAGTTTCGAGAAAAAATATATTTTTTGTCTTTTAGTGAATTTATTAAAATAATAAAATAATATTTTTATTATTTAAAACCAAAAACCATGTTCTTAAGTAAAATTTTATAAGTATAAACTTTTTACGAAATTTCGACATGACCCGTACGTTTTCAAATTGAGAAACACCTTAAAGAGGTCAAAAGAATCTTTTGGTACCTCAGACAATCCATTAACATGGGATTGTGGTACTCGAAGTATTATGGATTTGAGCTAATTGCGTATTCAGACGCAGATTTAGCAGGGTGCCTTGATGATTATAAATGCATTCTAGAGGACTTCAGTTTCTAGGAGATAAGCTAGTCAACTGGTCGTCAAAAAAGCAGAATTGTACTACAATGTCAAATGCGGAAGCTGAGTACGTATCTTTGTCAGCATGTTGCGTACAAGCCATTTGGATGAGAACGCGACTGCTTGATTATGGATATCGTTACAACAAGATTCCAATGTACTATGACTCAAAAGTACATTACCCTATGTGCAATCCGGGTAAAACATTCTCTATACAATACACATATTAACGTTCTTTATATTTTTTCATGGAGCCAAGTTGGAAAAAAGGTCTAATTGAAGCTTTACTTTGTCGGGACGGAATTTCTAACTTGCTGATCTATTTATAAAGCACTTCCAGAGAAAGGTTTTTGAGTATTAGTTCACTGGATTGGTATGAGATGTTTGACTCCAACTGTGTTGAACGTTTTCTGGCAATGTTATCTTCTTTAAATGAAGGTCATAAATCAAATTCTTTTGTAAATACAATTTCAAAATCTTTATCACCATATACTTGAAAATTTCAAAACAACAAAAATACTTTTATTCTTTTTCAAAATATGAAAAACAAATAAAAATTTGAAAAATAAAAAAACTTAAATATATAATTTAAATGATACAATCACACATCTTCTCTGTTTTTATCAATTTCATGATATTATTTTTACAAAAAGTAGTTCTTTCAACAAAATCAATATATCATGAACTGATGGGGAGTAAATCATTCATAAAATGATCTTTCACTGCTAAAATATGTGGTTTGTAATCATAATCCATTCACAAAATAAGGATTTCTTGAAAAACATCTTTAAAAAATAATCAAAGTTTGAAAAATTCAAGTGTGAAAAATAGAAAAAATAACAATCTCTTGAATAAGTCCTTTAATTAGACATTTATTTGAGGGGGGGGGGGGTTATGAAATTCTTGATTTTTAAAAATCTTCTCAAGAATGTTCAAAACTGCAAAATTAACTATCTCTTGATAAGTTCTTTAAGTAGATATCTTATTGAGGGGGAGTTATAAGTTTTCCAGTCACTTCATCATCAGAAAATAAGAAAATGTTCTCAAAAGCAAAAATAACTTCTTTTTGAACAAAAGTTTTATCATAAGGAAAGAAATTTCAAATGGATATTTGTTCAAGGGGGAGTTATGAAAATTTTCAGAAAAATAAACGGGAATTTAATTGCAAAATATTTCAAAAAGGTTTGGTGTGAAAACAGGTCTAACTCCAAGGGGGAGTTATGAAATTTTTTGTGGGGTATTAATGCTTACGAAAGTAAGTAGAGGGACTGAAAGTGACAAAATGGAAAATTAGTAGTTTTGTATGGACTATTAATGCTTACGAAAGTATGTAGAGGGACTAAAAATGCAAAATACAAAAGATAGTTTCGTATGGGCTATTAACGTTTACGAAAGAAAGTAGAGGGACTGAAAATGTCAAAACTGCAAAGTAATTTTCGTACGTATAAAATTCACAGGCTTTCTTACGAATGCTTATTGCTTTCTTACGTAACCAAAATAGCTTTCAGAAATTCTCTCTTAATTGAGCTTTCGTATCCTTGAAAACAACGATCCAAATCGTTATTTTAATTCTCAATGATAATCAAACGTAAGAAACATGATCCTATTCTATTCTTTTTTTTCATAACTGCGTTAATTAATTGTTTGATAGGTTTCATATAGATCTAGGGTTTCAAAAAAATGAAACCTTTTACAATAAAAATTGATAAGGCAAAACGTTGATTATTATCTAAGAACATGATTGGATTTAATTGATCACTGAAAACATCATTTGTGGACTAAGATCATGAGGTTTCGTAACCTTGATGGTTTCGTAAACTTAAACTTTTGCTTTCGAACATAAGAATAGTCTTAAATAGTGAATCAAATGATGATAATAAGCTGAAAATAGAAACAAATCTTTCAGTTTATTATTTTCATTGATAACTGTGTTTTATGAAAGTATTGGTTTAGGTTTCGGTTTCGTAAAATTTTGCTAAATGGTTTCGTAAATCTTAATTGGGCTAGTCATAAAAGGTTTCGTAAATGTCATATTGGGCCAGTACACGGGTTTCGTAAGACAACATTGGGATTTCAGTTTAGGTTTCAGAACACAATAATACTGGGCTAATGTTTATGAATACTCAAATGGACTTAAAACAAATTGGCATTTTACAAAAACCAATGATAAATTTAGTTATAAAATCATATTTCTATATTGATAATTGGACCAAATGGTGAAGATTGTGTCTGGTTTCGACCGTTTCCTGCATTTAACAGGATGAGGATTGAGCAATCTACTGACCATCCAAATATCATATATAAAAATATGTTTTGCATTGTCACACCCCGACAATGGCGGAAACTCGGGAATGCAACATAATGATCAATCATAACACAAGATACAATATAGAGAAAACTACAATGCATAAACTTCAAGTGTTACGAAGACCATCAACCTCGAACAACCTCGAGTGATGTCCCAAATCATAACCAAATCCATAATCTCTTACAATTTCAAATGCCCTCACAGGGGTTCAAATCCAAGCTTAAACCAAAACTTCCAATACTAAGAACCAAACAAATAAACAAGCAAGGCTTCACATGAAAAATCCACACGGGATACTCCTAAGCCTGCTATCACATATCACCAGCCTATTCATCTTTCACTTCACCTGAAAATGATACTCGAAAACGTCAACAATAATGTTGGTGAGCTCGTTGGTTTGACCTTAAACCAAAAACTGTGCCAATATCTCAAAACAGTGGACAATAGTGCAATATGATAGCGAATATATGCAAATCACCCATGACTTAGCATCCCCGCTAATCATGTAACACGATCTAGCATCCTCGCTAGTCGATCACCATGCCCTAGAATCCCCGCTAGTCATGATAACAACATATACCAATGCTCTTGGAGTCACAACTCTGATATGTCACTTACGCACCTAAAGGGCCTACCAGCTGGAGCACTATATTAGGACAGGACCACACTAGACATGGCAATTCCTTGCCAGTCACCCTTGTCGTGCCAAACACAGTACACGCAAGTAAAAATCACAACCCTTGACATGCCAAACACAGTACATGCAAGTAACATTACATCACATATATTCACATAGTAATCATAAGCACATAATTGTCCCAAAAACAAACCACATTTCGCACAGTTCAAAAGAAAACAGTTCAAAACACATTTGAGTATCATTTTCCCCTAACGGAAAAACAGTAGAAAAATAGGGCTACGAGAACTCACCCCAAGCAAGTTTTAAGCAACCAAATCTCAATCAGACAAGCAAATGCAATGACGTCCGCACACGACCTAGTCAAGTTAATGTCCCATTTTAATCATTAATTTCCAAAACAGTCTTCATGTTTGATGCATAGAGGTTAGATGCGTTGTACAATTACGTGTAACAATTTAGTGGTGTGATGGTTGACGTCTCATCTCAAAATATCTTATCAATCCGATATATCAACGATACATACTTATACTATTTAAAGAAAATAGATAAGTAATATAAGTAAATATTTATAATAAATAATTATAAATATATCCCGATAAGTCAATTTGATAACCTTAGTTACCGTAAAATAATCATAATATAGTTGAAAATAAATCGTTTACTCACAAAAAGCATAGTAGAGAAGTTTCGAGAAAAAATATATTTTTTGTCTTTTAGTGAATTTATTAAAATAATAAAATAATATTTTTATTATTTAAAACCAAAAACCATGTTCTTAAGTAAAATTTTATAAGTATAAACTTTTTACGAAATTTCGACATGACCCGTACGTTTTCAAACTGAGAAACACCTTAAAGAGGTCAAAAGAATCTTTTGGTACCTCAGACAATCCATTAACATGGGATTGTGGTACTCGAAGTATTATGGATTTGAGCTAATTGCGTATTCAGACGCAGATTTAGCAGGGTGCCTTGATGATTATAAATGCACATCTAGAGGACTTCAGTTTCTAGGAGATAAGCTAGTCAACTGGTCGTCAAAAAAGCAGAATTGTACTACAATGTCAAATGCGGAAGCTGAGTACGTATCTTTGTCAGCATGTTGCGCACAAGCCATTTGGATGAGAACGCGACTGCTTGATTATGGATATCGTTACAACAAGATTCCAATGTACTATGACTCAAAAAGTACAATTACCATATCGTGCAATCCGGTACAACATTCACATACAAAACACATTAACGTTCATTATCATTTTATCATGGAGCATGTTGAAAAAGGTATAATTGAACTTTACTTTGTCGGGACGGAATATCAACTTGCTGATCTATTTACTAAAGCACTTCCAAGAGAAAGGTTTGAGTATTTAGTTCACAGGATTGGTATGAGATGTATGACTCCAACTGAGTTGGAACGTCTGGCAATGTTATCTTCTTAAATGAAAGGTCATACATCAAAAACTTTTGTAAATACATTTCAAAAACAAAATACAAAATTGAAAATTTCAAAACAGCAAAAATACTTTTATTCTTTTTCAAAATATGAAAAACAAATAAAAATTTGAAAAAAATAAAAAAACTTAAATATATAATTTAAATGATACAATCACACATCTTCTCTGTTTTTATCAATTTCATGATATTATTTTTACAAAAAGTAGTTCTTTCAATGCTAAAATATATCATGAACTGATGAGGAGTAAATCATTCATAAAATGATCTTTCACTGCTAAAATATGTGGTTTGTAATCATAATCCATTCACAAAATAAGGATTTCTTGAAAAACATCTTTCAAAAATAATCAAAGTTTGAAAAATTCAAGTGTGAAAAATAGAAAAAATAACAACCTCTTGAATAAGTCCTTTAATTAGACATTTATTTGAGGGGTGGGGAGGGGGAGTTATGAAATTCTTGATTTTTAAAAATCTTCTCAAGAATGTTCAAAACTGCAAAATTAACTATCTCTCGATAAGTTCTTTAAGTAGATATCTTATTGAGGGGGAGTTATAAATTTTCCAGTCACTTCATCATCAGAAAATAAGAAAATGTTCTCAAAAGCAAAAATAACTTCTTTTTGAACAAAAGTTTTATCATAAGGAAAGAAATTTCAAATGGATATTTGTTCAAGGGGGAGTTATGAAAATTTTCAGAAAAATAAACGGGAATTTAATTGCAAAATATTTCAAAAAGGTTTGGTGTGAAAACAGGTCTAACTCCAAGGGGGAGTTATGAAATTTTTTGTGGGGTATTAATGCTTACGAAAGTAAGTAGAGGGACTGAAAGTGACAAAATGGAAAATTAGTAGTTTTGTATGGACTATTAATGCTTACGAAAGTAAGTAGAGGGACTGAAAGTGACAAAATGGAAAATTAGTAGTTTTGTATGGACTATTAATGCTTACGAAAGTACGTAGAGGGACTAAAAATGAAAAATACAAAAGATAGTTTCGTATGGGCTATTAACGTTTATGAAAGAAAGTAGAGGGACTGAAAATGTCAAAACTGCAAAGTAATTTTCGTACGTATAAAATTCACAGGCTTTCTTACGAATGCTTATTGCTTTCGTACGTAACCAAAATAGCTTTCAGAAATTCTCTCTTAATTGATTTTTCGTATCCTTGAAAAAACAACGATCCAAATCGTTATTTTAATTCTCA
>BQNB010111144.1:0-22410 GCA_026074375.1 Tanacetum coccineum
TGCATTAGATCTATATGTGTGTTGATTGTTGCTTATATTGTTTGGATGATGATTGTGTCATGGATAGAATTTAACATTATGATTATGTTTATATTGCTATGACATGTTCTAGTGGATATAGATGTATTATTCACACTTATCATATTGCATCTAACTTGATGGATAATTTGATACGAAATAATTTAAGTTTTTAAATGGAAACGTATTCACCCCCTCTACGATTTCCTCACCTTGGTATGTGAGGAGAAATTGGTATGCAAATGAACTTTTCTCATGTAAGTAATTATATTGTTTTCGTATATAGACAGACATGGCAGTCATCACAAAACCATATCTTGTTTTAGGTATACAAATACGGAGTATACAATTAGCAAACATGAACTTTAATGAAATTATATGCTAACTTTGCTTTGTCCTCACAACGCACACATATAATTTTGCAAAGTTGCAAAAATCGCTAGGCGCTAGCTCCGCGGCTAGGTATCGCCTAGTGATTAATCGGTTAAGCGGGGATTAATCGGGGTTTAATCGGATTGGACCTATTATATATAACACTATAAAGTTTTGAAAATATATTCCCGATTTAGCCGATTTTTGTTTGATTTGACCGATTTATCCCCGATTTGGCCGATTTCTATTCGTAACCGAGTTGGCCGATTTAGTCGATTTTTGTCTGATTTGGCTTATTTATGCCCGATTTGGCCGATTTTTATTCGTTTAATCATTATGTTGACCGATTTTTGACCAAACTGATTAATACGACCGGTTAGTGAAAATAAAGATGATTAATCCTCGCCTAGTGCCTATTCGTCGATTAATCGGCCGCCTAGATCGATTTTTGCAACACTGGTTTTGTCCTCTTCAAAAGATTGATACCACTATTTTAACCATTCTTCATCTCATAAATAGAAACACTGTAGGAACCCGTTATCACTTCATAACATACAATCGATCACGAAATCGAAACTAGAAATGAGAAAGAAAGATGAGTTGTTTAGAGAGAGAAACTAGAGAGAGAGTTGAGAGAGAAAAGAGAAAAGATATTTTTAGATATTTTGAACAACTTCCTTTTCCAAGTGGAAAAGTTCCTTATATACCCCCGACACTTAAAAGTGACGCGCAGGATATTTAACTAGGACCCGGGCTCGGGTTTTGCTTAGGATTAAACACAAAACATATACAATATTAGATTATCTATCGAGCCTGATTCCCGATATTATCCTATTACAACATTAACTAATTAAAGACCGAAGCTCCATCGTAGAGTGACCGAACTTCCTTGTTCGACTCAATAAATTGAGGCTAACAATCTCCCCCGAAGTGAGGTCTTGAACACGGGAACGAGCTTCCTTTATTGACTCAATAAAATTGAGGCTAACAATCTCCCCCGAAGTGAGTTCATTGATGACACTCCTTCATGAGATCAGTGAGATTGCTTTTGTCGTTTAAGCTCGAGTGTTCTTGGTCTTTGTCTTCGTTGTAAGCTTGTTCCTTCATGCTTTGCGATCGGCTAAGCCATCTTGCGATCTTGTGTCTTTGACCAACATGCTCATACTCTTCAACATAACCTTATCTCCAACCTCAAATTATAATGGCTTACATCTCCTATCGGCGTAGCTCTTCTGTCTATCTTGTGCAGCTTGAATACGCTTCTTGATCTGAATGATCTTCTCAGTTGTTTCATAAACAATTTCTCGACCAGTGAGCTGAGCGTCTCCAACCTCAGTCCAACAAATAGGCGATCGACATTTTCAGCCATAAAGAAGCAACAAACGGTGCAGCTTTGATATTTCTAGTATGACATAACCTGTTGTTGTAAGAAAACTCCACCAAAGGTAGGTGTCTATCCCAACCTTTCCCAAAATCAATCACACAAGCACGCAGCATGTCCTCCAAAGGTTTGGATGGTTCTTTCACTTTGACCATCAGTCTGTGGATGGTAAGCCGTACTCATATCCAATTGAGTACCTAGGGCTTTGTTCAGCGATTGCCAGAAATGAGATTAATTTTCTGCTAACTCGATCAGAAATAATTGAAACTAACACTCCATGCCTCGAGGCTACTTCCTTCAAGTATTGTCTTGTCAATTTCTCCATTGAGTCAGTTTCCTTCATTGGTAAGAAATGAGAGGATTTCGTGAGTCAGTCAACAATTACCCAAATTGTATCTTGACCAGTTGATGTCTTTGGTAACTTAGTAACGAAATCCATAGTAATGTTTTCCCACTTCCACACTGGGATCACAGGTTGAACCAACAAACCGAAGTTTTATAGCATTGCGCACTTGACTTTGCAACAATCTCAAAACAATTACGTTACCTAGACGTAGGTGGAAATTTCTACTTTCATATTCGGCCACCTATACAGTTTCTTTAAATCTTGGTACATCTTGTCCGATCCAGGATGAATTGAATATTTTGACTTATACGATTAATGTATAATCAACTCTCTTAAGTTTACCCTCGACAAGTATCGTCCAACTTCTCACCATTCAAGCATAAATTCCATCATACGATGCTCTAGCTTCTTAATTATACCACACAGATCTTCGGTTCCATAATTCTCCTCTTTTCTCCGCTTCAACTTAAGCGTTTAAAATTTGTACATGAAGGTTCAGACCAATCTTCATAACCAAAGCTCAAACTCATAGTGGCTTAATCCGTTTCTTT
This sequence comes from Tanacetum coccineum, assembly GCA_026074375.1. NCBI lineage: Eukaryota > Viridiplantae > Streptophyta > Magnoliopsida > Asterales > Asteraceae > Tanacetum > Tanacetum coccineum. The sequence goes on from BQNB010111144.1 coordinate 2,669, forward strand.
CGGATCAAGGCATCCGCCACCACGTTCTCCTTTCTCAGATGATAATGAATCTCACAGTCGTAATCGCTCAACAGCTCTAACCATCTACGTTATCTCATGTTTAACTCTTTCTGATCTAGAATATGTTGCAAACTCTTATGATCAATGAACATAACGAATTTCGTGTCGTACAAATAATGTCTCTACATTTTGAGAGCAAACACTACAACTCCAACTTCTAAGTCATGGGTAGTGTAATTCTTCTCATGAATATTAAGTTGGCATGACGCGTAGGCTATGACTTTATCCATTTGCATCAAAATCACGCCCAACCCTTTGCGAGAAGCATCACAGTAAACCACGAAGTTTTCACTACCTTCGGGTAAAGCCAAAATCGGTGAACTACACAATTTCTGCTTCAACAGTTGAAATGCAGCTTCTGCCTTTTCACTCCAATCAAACTTCACGTTCTTCTGAGTCAATTTCATCATAGGTTTGGCAATCTTCAAGAAAAAAAAGAAAAAAAAAATATACGTTTGGAGTAGAGGGGGGTAGGGCTGGGGGGGCTTTGATAAATTATAGGTAATACCAGCAAGACCTATAAATTGAACAGAATCTCGTGTTAGAGCTTGTGCGAACGCCAATCCCTATGATTGAACTCAATCTTACTGGAGTCCACATAAATCCCTTCACTATCAAACACGTGACAAAGGAATTGTACCTTCGACAGACAAAAATTCAACTTTGAAAACTTGCGTATAATCTTCGTCCTTCTTAAGCAACTCTAAAATTAACTTAAGATGTTCTGCGTGCTCTTCCTCACTCATGGAGTAGATCAAGATGTCATCAACAAAAAAGATCATGAATTTATCTAAGTATGGCTTGAACACCCGATTCATCAGATCCATGAATACCGCCGATGCGTTGGTTAGTCCAAACGGCATCACTTGAAACTCATAGTGACCGTAGCCTGTCCTAAAAAACGCATGCTTGGAATGTTCTTCCTACCGAACTCTGAGTTTGTTGATAACCAGATCTCAAGTTTGATCTTATGAGTAGACCTTGACCCTTGGCAACTATCAAACAAGTGGTCTTGATTCTCGAATTGATATCGAATATTCACAGTCAGCTTAGTTCAGTTTACGGTAATCGATACCCAATCCGAAAAAGATCCATCATTTCTTTTGATAGATAAGACCATAGGGGCTCCCCAGGGCTGAGATACTTGGTCTTATAAATCCCTTGTCAAAGATTTCTTGCAGTTAGTAAGAACATTTCTTTAAGTTCAACGGTGTTAATCTATACGGAGGTCGTGGCCACAGGGTGCATCACCTGGGACCAAGTCGATTTGAAATTCAACTTGTCGCGTTGGTGGTAATCCAGGCAAGTCTTCTGGAAAGACCTCCGGAAAGTCCCGTACAGTCGGCACGTCCTCAAGTCGCTTCTCCTCTGACTTGTCTTCTGTTTCCTTCTTCATAACTTGTGCCAGAGAAATTGGGCAACCTCTCTTAATATATTTTTGAGTCCTTAGTGCACAATATAATGCCTCAACTTTGACTTCTCTTATTCTCACATCGCTACTACTAAAGTTGTTTCTCGGCACGCTTTCTAATAATACCTTACTCATACTCAAAAAAGAAGTATTCACTTCTCCCAAAAAATCTGCATCCTCTACTTCCTCCAACCTGTATTCTCTCTCTGTTCTCTCTCGATCTCTACTCTCATTCTCGGATTTCTCAATTTGACTTCTCTCGCCCATTTCTCATAGTCCTTCTCATATTCTCTCTCCAGTTCCTTCTATTCTCAAGAATTACTCTCATCCCGTGTTCTTCTCCTCGTTCGGAATTTTCTCCAGTTCTCTCCGATGTGAAAATAAACTTCTCTCTCTCATCTCTGTCTCAATAGAGTCATTATCTCTTTCTCGATTTCAAGTGCTCTCTAGTCGAGTCCACTTGCTCTTTCTCTATTCTCAGTTCTCATTCATCCGGTTCTCTTCTGTTCTCTGCGAATTTGCATGATAGAATACAATGTAGAAAAAAGTACCTTTGACTATATTTAGACGGCAACTATACTCTCTACGATCGAGGGCCTAATTTAATATCTTGGCACAGGGCTCTCAAAATCCACGGGACGGTCCTGATTACATTCAACACCCTTCAGAGCCACATAGATGTTTGGGCCATCAATGACTGTGGCTATGCTTTTCTTGGTGAGGAAAACACTTTTCGATTTCTTGGCGCCAGTGATTTATCTCATTCAACAAACTTAATTCACAGGGTAGAATCCAGTGTCCTTGTTGTGATCAATTGGGTAATTGGACGTTTTAGAAATTGTTCTTAGGCTATTGAATGCAAAGACAAAAGTGAGTGCTATGATGTAGATGGTGGTGGATATCGTTGTCGCTGCAACCAAGGTTACGAGGGTAATCCTTATCTTGGTCAAGGCTGCCAAGGTCAGTTTCTCTTGTTACGAGTTTACTTTTTTAACTATGTTGTATACAATACAGAACATTACTTACAAAAAGGAGGTTAAAAACTTTTTATCTTCGATAATCGATATATTATTTCAGTCAATAATATGTAACTGCTAGAAACAAATAAGCTGATATAGTTATATCGTGATATGTAAAGACAAATTAATTGTGTGATTTTATTTTATTTATGTTGACACTGACACCAAATATTGAAGAGTCAAAAATATATGAACTTAATGTCCTTTCTAAGCAAGTTTTTCTATTAAAACCAAGTTAGCCTAAAACTTGAGGTAAACCTCATATAAAACCAAATACATAAAAGACTGCTAAGGAAAACCGTTCTTAAAAATGCATCACAAATGCTACAAAAAATGAAATGACAAAATAAACGGTGCATGCTGTGAAAAAAGTTTAACATGAAGCCAAAAGGAGAAGATGAGGGATAAGTTTGTAACTCCTTCTGATTCCTTTATACTTGATAGATTATATTGTATGATGACGCTACACATATTTGATATATCTACTGTGAAGTTAGCACTGTATATATAGACTAACCTATACACGTTAGACGATAACTAGGATTACATTAATCATATTCTAAATAAATAAATACTAATCTATTAGAAAAACTTAAGACGAGTTGGACTTACACTCCCAATAGATCATTTCTGAATTTGGTAACACGCCTAAATCCACTTCCAAAGTCAGTAATTCGCCAACAATCACCCCCTGAATTTTTAAGTCGAAGAGTGTAACTCTTGCACACCAAGTAACGATCTCATCTCCTTGAACCTTATGCGCCTCAAGGCCTTCGTTAACAGGTGTGCTCTTTGATTCTCTCTGGATACATGCTTAACTATCACCTCCTCATTCCATATCACTTCCACAAATGACTCCCTTAGCCAAATTGCTTATACGCAGCTGTAGTGGCTGCCATGAACTCAGCTTCACACGAAGATAACACCACGTTATTTTGATTTTATGAGCACCATGTAGGCATGTAATAGGTGATGTACCAAGATAGAAAGCATGTCTAGTAGTACTCCGTCCATCATCAATGTCAACATTATGACTACTATATCCCACAAGTCTCATGTCATCACCTCGCTTGTATTTAATTCCAAACGAAGTTGTACCTTTTTTATAATGTAGAATATGATTGATAGCACAAGCATGTTGTTCTCTCATACTTGCATGTATTGACTTTCCACACCAACCGAGTAAGTCAAATCTGGACGAGTATATGCAAAAGATAGCGTAAGCAACTCACCATTTTTTGATATAAAGTAGCTTCAACTTCTGGTTCATCTTTTGCACAACTTGATTCCCGGTTCCATTCGACATAAAGTCATTGCAATCTTCCATACCAGCTTCTTTCAATATCTTTTTTGCATATCTCTCTTGCTTGATCTCCATGCAATCCTTTCCTTGTGAGAATTCAATACCTAAGTAATAAGTTAACTTACCAAGATCCGGCATTTCAAATAGAGATGACATTCTCTTTTTAAATTCATTTATAAGATCCAAGCTTGTCCCAGTCACGAACAAATCACCTACATAAACCGCAGCAGTGATAAATTCTCCATTGGCCACCTTTTTATAAACCTCCTTCTCTTGCACAAAGTACTATTGAGCTCCTTTAGATCACCATGTAGAAAATCCTTTTGCACATCCAAGTGATGAATCTTCCATCATTTCCCATCTTCGATAGCAATCAATAGTCGTATGGTCTCGAGTAGAGCTACCGGGATAGGCATGTCATTGCTTCTAGAAACTCCTTTATCCTCTTCTAGACTGGATTCAAGAACAAGGTTGTTAAAGTTAATTTGAGCTTCTAACTCTACAAGTCTTCTCGGCGATATTGTCGATTTAGTTTTGATCAATGGATCTTCTACTCTTCTCAGTTGAGAATTACTATGATCTTAATTAGGCGGTGGATTCTTATTTTAATTGAGTTAGATTAATTTTGTTTATGAGCCAATTCATTCTCACCAATATTTTATTTGCGCAACTTCCGATCATCTTCGAATTTTATTATTGCTTTGGCGTTAGTCCATTAATTACTAAGCTTGGTATTTGATCGTTTTTTATTAGTATCTATTGGATTCATGTTATTTGTTTGTTGGATTATCTCTGCTACTTACGATTTATAAGTACTTATGGTTTGTAGGTTGACTTGGGTATACAGGACGTTCATGTTATATTACGTGTTTGATTAGTGTGGGTTTCTGATGTGTGTTTTCCAAGCTTTAAATTTATAATAACTAGATTTACCAAACGATCGACTAAAAACACAACATTCGGGCATGTATACCCTATTCAAGTGTAATATAGTATTAGGTAAGTCCAAGTCGTTCCACGGGATTTACCAAACGATAGCAATTCAAAGATTGTTTATCAAGTAACAAAGCTAATTGACTGTTACGGATTAAATAGGCAAAACGTATGTATAAAGCAAGCAAGAAACAAGGCATGATCCACATAACATAATAGATAGAGATAGAGCAAGACTTTATATAAACAAAGCATACAAGTCATATATGACGGGTAATCATAATGACAATCATATCTACCAATAATAACATAGAATCTTTTCGGCTTATATACTACATCATCACGAGCGCATTAAGAATGGTTTATATCAAATATGCATACATATGAATTCATCCCAACCCGGTCGGTCAAAATAAGGAAGGGTCTTAAACATCATTCTACTTGGGTTGTTTATTAATTTACCACACAATTCTCACAAGTATGATATTGACACGCCATAGACAAATGGTTCAAAATACATCAAGACAATTAACCCTTTCGGCCTATTTTAATTGAAATGATATACCAAAAGATAAACAAGGATCCAAGTAAAGATAACATCGAATTTATAAACATGTATATTCATAAGACATAGCAAAATCATCCAAATATCATATCATGTTTCACATATGAGAACAAAGTACCAAAAACTAATATTTCGACTACAACAACCATCAACCCAAAACTAACAATTCCATGATCAACCAAAAACCAAATGCTACTGAGATAACTCGGAAAATACCAAGTAACTTCTGGAAATCCACAACATATCACCAAATGGAGTGTTTGATAACAAGGTTATGATGATGATCTTAAGAGAATTTGGTGTGAATCCTCTAAGAATCAAAGTGAGAAGTGTTTAGATTCTAGAAATGGATGATATGTAGGCTAAAATATGGTGTTAAATCTCTGAAAATTCGTGGCTATGGTGGTGGTAGCATGGTGGTGAGACGGTGGTAAGTGGCGGATTAAAGGGGTGTTTGGATCATTGGATCCAAGGATCATCACCACTCCTTCCTCCTCTCCAAAGGTTTTAGAGTTTGTGTGTGTAAGATGTATGAAGAATGTATGAGAGAGATATGAAATGAGAGAGATAAGGAGGGTATTTATAGGCTTTTTGGGGGCCAAAGTGCGCCGCACAAACTTATTTGTGCACCGCACATAGTGAGTTAATGCCCTTAGCATTTAATTGCATTTAATTTTCTCCACAGACTGAAAAGTGCGCCACACTTTGGGTAAAACCACCGCACTTAGTGTGTTAAAGGACTTTCTCAGTTCTGGTGAAAAAGTGCGTCGCACTTTCTAAAAGTGCGCCACACTTTCTGCAAGTGCGGTATATTTTGATCGTTTTCAGCAGTTGGCCTTTTTCATGGTTGTATATAATTGAATTCCGCTCGCGTGACCACGTGAATCAACTAAAACGGAGTTCGAATGACCGAATTATGGAGAAAACAGTAAACACGTGTCGGGAGATCTTTATCTTCAGTAATTTCTTCGTTTTAGCTTCAAATCTTCGTATATTCTTTCGTTTTTTTCCACGACACATTCCAAGAACCTACAATAGCAAATATACTCTATTCTATACCAAAAGTTCTTATATTTAACCGATTTATATATATATTCATTGATAAAGCATATAGAAACATGTATAATTTGAGAGTTATCAAATCCCCTCACTTTTAAAACTTTGCTTGCCTTCAAGCAAATCTAAGAAAAGAAATTTATAAACAAAGTCCTAGGTGATAAGACAAGGAAATTTTTATTTTTATTATATATATATATATATATATATATATATATATATATATATACATTAAATTTGATATTTTTTTAATTAAAATATTTTTATTAGGTGTGAAATTTCGAAAATATTTTTGGTTTTTGTAACAAATAAGTGCAAAAGGCCCAAACAACCCCCACACTTAAGGGTTTGCTTGCCCTCAAGCAAAATAAGAAAAAAATAATAAGCTTTACAAAACAAACATAGAATTATGAAAAATATTTTTGATTTTTTTAATATGCGAAAACAAAGATGTTTGACAATACCCAATGACCTTCAAGCTGTAATAACATGACTAGGCACCTCATGAATAAGGAAAAGTATAATTCACTCAAACACTCGTATGTGATGTAATATAGGGTAAAAGAGAAATCACACTCAATTGCTCAGACATGATTAATTTCATACCATAGGCTTGTACAAGAAACAAAACTGTACCGACATGGCGTAAGCACCAGGTATAATTATTAAAACATGACTTTTATTCGGGTTGTAATGTACAGGCTAAGGGTTTATAAAAGTGTGAATAAGGCATGGGAAATATATACTGGAAATGGTTTTATAATATACATGTAGACAAGTCCAAGAAACCCATGTTGCTAGTTACGACAATCCACAAACTTGCGAGGTATCGAACAACTCAACTATTATTCATCTAATCAAAACAACTCTTATTAATACTTTTTTCGATTCAAACTTTTTTTTTGTTTCTTTTTTTTTTTCATAATCCACTTCATTCAAAACAACTATCTTTCCCCCACACTTGAGATAAGGAACACCACAAAAAGTACGAAATACGGAGCGGGCCCTCTTCGTCTTCGTCAAAATGGCACAACACTTATAGCAAAGTGCGAACAAACTATGAGCAAAAATCAACCAATCATACCAAGCAACTAGCAACCAACCATTTGGACTTTCGATAAGGGGTAAGGCTAGGTTAAGGTTATATTTTATTTTTTTATATTTTTTTTAAGTGGATGAGAAAAATGAATAGAATGGCTCAACGGGTTAAACTAGGGGTATCTAGCACTAAAGATGAGTGCTAACATAAGGGTTTTATTTGGGTGGTTAGCTAATCAGTGTAATTAGCTAAAAGAATATAATATATTAAGTGGAATGGCTATTTGGGTTAAATCCTAAGTTGCCTCTTTATCACACAAAAACACCTTTATCATGTCAACGTGATCTCACTGCACGGTTCTCGTAAAGATCTTCAAAGCACAAGGTTCTAGAATCAAATAAAATCAAGGCACACTCATAATCAAAGGAATCAGCATAAAATTACGTTGTATATACAGGCTCAAAATCCTCACATATTTACTAAAATGGTTATAAATGCGCAAGTAATGTTATCAATCCCGAGTCGGATCTGCTTTATCAATCGGAACACATCTCTGGTTTCAAAACTTTATTTAATTATTATTATTATTTTTACTAGTATTTTTCTTAATATATTAACATAAGTGGGAAAAAAAAATTCAGATAAACAAGATTTAGATTTTTAGATTAAAGAGGGCGAATCAAAAGTTTATACTTTTATAATGAGTTTGGTTTTCCAATTTTTTTTTCACCCCACACTTAAGTTACGCATTATGTGTAATCAGAAAATAACATTAAAGGTAGGATTATGGGGAGTAATATATATAAGAGAACGAAACTCACGGTGCTCATAAGTTATCGGCTGAATTCTGATAGATACGACGCGAAACAGACGCCGCATGTGTATTCTACCAATGTAATATTTATAATTCAAATATTATCACTCCCCCAACGTGATAGGGATTTACCATACGTCAAGCTTCAACATGTTTTATTTAATCTGCAAAAATAAACTAAACTACGAATTACCGTTTAAAATACTAAAGCACACTTTGTAGGCTTCACGATTAATTTAGCGTATGCAACCAAGCCTTTAAACCCTCGGTGGCCATTGTGGACAGAGTTATAGTATCGTGAGGGTTTTCACAACGAACACACCCTACACAAAGTTCAAAAAAACATTTTATACTATATATTATTTGATATATTTTTTTCTTGGTTTTAAACAAACAACTTATATCATCACATAAGTGTTCTTTTAGGTTCTAAAACAATAATTTACAAAATTACTATTATTAATATTTTTTTAATTTTTTCTTTTAAAATTATTATTTATTTATAATTTAGTAAAAACAAGCACACATGAAATCTTTTTGGATTTTTACTATTTTATTTATTTTATGAGTTTTTGTTTATAGATTATACATATCAAGCATATAATTTTTTATTCAAGAGGTGCGAAACTTTTAACTACCCAACAAAAGAAAATCATATTAATGAGATTATTTTAAATATTTTGGGTTTTTTTTTTTAATTTTTTTTAGAACAAAATTCAACTCATAATAATTATATATAGTTATAACTCTTATTTATTAATATTTTTTTCTTTTATTTATTTTATTTTTAAAAACTTTCAAAATACTATGACGGGAAAAAAAATTGATTTACAAGGTGGTCGCACTACAACATATGTGCGGCGGTTGTTATTATGACAAAAACATTATTTTTTACGATGTTTTATTCACACTTTATTTGTTAACAAATCACATAAACAAACACTTGACAAACAATAGAAACACATAAAGAAGACACAAAGAAAGAAACTCTTTTTAGATTTTTATAATTTTTAACATTTTTACATAATAATGCAAACAAACACACATAAACAAGCAAACTAAGATGCATAAGCAAATAAAAACATTTAACAAGTATTCACATAACCTAAAAAGACAATGCATCGGTTTATTTTTATACAAAAATGTTTTTTTTTGTATGCAGGTGCAAAGTGCGGCGCACTTCGAAAGAAGTGCGGCGTACTTACTGCAATTTTCTAAAATTTCATTTTTTTTTACAGATGCAATTCAAGAGAAATATCAAACAAACTAAGAGATTAACAAAACACATATTTTATTATATGAACAAGAACATGTCAATAATTAAAATAAGCAAAAACAAAGCGAAAACAATTTAGAAATAAAAATCTTTTTGGTTTTTTTTTTCGAATGACAACTAAATATTAACAAAATTACAAGGCGTATAATCAGATAAAATAGAATTTCAAATGATCACATACCTGAGACTAGAGATTTAGTGGTTTGTTTGGGTTTGAGTTTTTAAAATCAAATTCTTTTTGTGAAAAATTTTGTAGAAAGTGCGGCGCACTTGGTGTAAGTCCGACGCACTTTCTGGGTTTTCAGAAAAATCGGCGCACAACATGAATGTGCGGCGCACTTCCTGAAGAAAAATAATTTTTTTTGTTTCCGTTTGCCAGAAAACGGTACGGCGAGTTTATAAATGTTGATTTGTAAAATAGTGCGGCGGTTTTGGTGTGAAACCAGCGCACCTCGGGTAGAAACCTGTAAAATAAGAAACGGGAACAGGGGAATGTGCGGTCGCACATAGGTTAATTGTGCGCCGTACTTTCTGCAACAGCAGACATATTTTAATAGATTTTAGGAGATTTAAACACACGTAAGATACACAAGACTAGCAAACAATCTGTAAACAACTAAACAAATCCCCGGCAGCGGCGTCAAAAACTTGATGTGTGTTTTCCAAGCTTTAAATTTATAATAACTAGAAATACCGATTTTGACTAAAAACACAACATTCAGGCAAGTATACCCTATTCGAGTGTAATATAGTATTAGGTAAGTCAAGGTCGTTCCATGAGATTCGTAGCATTTCACAGATTGTTTATCAAGTAACAAAGCTAATTGATTGTCACGGATCAAATAGCCTAAACGTGTGTATAAAGCAAGCAAGGGACAATGCATGATTCACATAACATAATAGATAGAGATAGAGCAAGACTTTATATAAACAAAGCATACAAGTCATATATGACGGGTAATCATAATATAAGCATATCTACCAATGATAACATAGAATCCTTTCGGCCTATATACTACATCATCACATAGCGCATTAAGAGTGGTTTATATCAAATATGCATACATATGAATTCCTCCCAACCCGGTCGGTTAACATAAGGAAGGGTCTTAAACATTATCTACTTGGGTTATTTATAGATTTACTAATCAATTCTCACAAGATTAGCACCGAATTGTTATAGACAGACAACGCGAAATTCATCAAGACAATAGCCTTTCGACCTATATCTATTGCAATGACAAATCAAAAGATAAATAATGATCCAAGTAAAACAATATCGAATTCATAAGCATTCATATTCACAAGTTATGCACATATCGTCAAGTACGACACTCATTAATATTCATACCAAAACCAATAACCAACATAACAAAGCATAGATAAAATTTAGAACATCATCATTTATTATTAGTAAAGAATTGTATCATATCCATTAATGCTAGTAATTCGACTATTAATGTACCAAAACCAATATTCAAACCAAAAAATCATCTATTCTAACAACCCAAGTATTCCATGGATCTACCAAACAAGTCCTATGGGATACTGAATTAACCCGAGGATATATCACGTCTCTTCAGGGAATCCGCAACGTGTCACCAAATGGAGTGTTTGTTTTGGACACGAGGGTTTATTGGTGGTAAATCGGAAGGATTTGGTGTGAATCCTTCGAGTGATGAGTTTAGGTTATGTAATAGTGATGAATGGAGGTTTATAAATGGTGGTGGACCTCTGGAAATTCGTGGCTATGGTGGTGGTGGTGATATGGTGGATCAAAGGGGTGTTTGGATCATCGGATCCTAAGATCCTCACCATTCCTTCTTTCTCTCAAATTGATTTAGAGAGTGGTTTCATTGCTGTTATATGTTTGAAGATATGAAATTCCCTCGAGTTTTAGAGGGTATTTATAGGGTAGAATTTACTTGGGGACCAAGCAAAGGTTGTATATGGATGTTTTTAGGCTAAATTCACGTTTTTAATGTTGCAGACTGAAAGTGCGGCGCACATTTTTATTTGTGCGCCGTACTTGGGATTTTGTGAAAAGTGCGCCACACTTTTTTATAAGTGCGGCGGTTTTGATGCATTTTTAGTTCTTGGACAAAAAACCAAAGTTGTAGAGAATTCTTTCCCGGACGCGTGGACGCCAGAATCGCGTCAAACGGAGTTCATATGCTCAAGTTATGATCAAAACAGTTAACAGACGTCGGGAGATTTTTATCTTCAGTTCTTTCTTCGTTTAAGCTTCAAATCTTTGTGTTTTCTTCCGTTTTCTTCCACGACATACTCCAAGAACCTACAATGACAAATATACTATATTCTATACCAAAAGTTCTTATATTCAACCGGTTTATGGATATAAAAGCATTGATAACGCGTATTGGGGGGGGGGGGTTTACTTGTATAATTTGAGGTTATCAGTGCTGTAAAAGCTTTTTTTAGAGTGACAATCTTAAGAAGCTCAAGTACGTAATTAATACAGGTACTAGAGGTTCACGGGGGGGTAATAATGTGAAAAAGCTAATTTCTCTCTCCGTCTACAAAATATTTTTGTCCCCCCGACAAAAAACACAAAATTTAAGAAAAGTGCATTTATTACTGCTTTATTTTTTTTACTGACAGTTTTACCCTTTGCTATTTAATTAAATTCTTCATTAAAGTTTGTAATAATAATTTCAAACAAGTGTAATATAGTAAACTTGATCAAACTTCCCTATCTATTTTTAGTAGTGAACAATTAAATTGAGACATCTCAAAAAGAAAACGTGAATAATAAAAATGAGACGGAGGGAGTAATATGAAAAAGTGAAAATGTCCGAAAGCCATATTATAGGGATTTTGGAGTTCAAAAATGTTCCATGATAACCATTTTGGTACTATGAAAAGTGTCGACCTACCAGCTTATTTGTCGCACAGGTAATAAAAAAGATCAATATGCATATCTTGTAAAAACCAAACAAAGGTGTAAAGTACTAAAAGTTAATGAAAAAGTAGAACCATATATAAACAAATAGTAGAAAATGATATACAGTAGTTGTTTAACACATAAATCACGTTTAAAATCTTGACCATAAACAGGGTAAGCATTTTTGCTTTAGGGCATGTTCTCCTTTACCTCAGAAATGATTTGCCGGTAGCATGAGGTTCTTGTATTTCAGAATCAACAAACAGAATATTTAAATAAAAAATGGACGAAAACACTGGTTTACGGGTCAACAAACCTCACCTAGTTCCGTTTCACATGTACAAGAAAATGATACTAGCTTCGACCCGAAACCGTTGCCACTCACCTTGGCGTTGCTCGTATCATATAAGATGTTTCTAAGTCTAAACAACTGTGGTGAACTAGGACAATGACCTTGTGGTAATTGAAAACATTGTAACGGAGGTGATTGATGTTGGACTATGGCAGTCGAATAACCGGAATACATTACGTATATATGTGAAGCCTATTGGGGGCACACCGTTAATACACGGAGGAACACGTTTTATACTTCACAACTCAAACCACAAGGACTTAGATGAAATTAAGACATGAGCTTGTTATGTCTTAATGAACTAGGAATAATAGGATATGCTTGAAGCTTATAAGAATTCGATTGGGTATATTCCATGGGTTAATAGAACCGGTTTAGATAAGGAAGTGGAATGAGGAATTGTGATGGATTTATGACTTGTATTCCTAAGTCTATCACAACTTGGGTTAAGGGGTTATATATACCCCTCTCCCCTTATTCATTCTACACGCCAATATCTCTCAAAACCTCATACTAAATCGTTTCTTTCTTCTTCTCTATTCATCGAAATTGCCAAGCCCCTCTCTAGGGTTGTTTTGGGTTTCAGTAACAAGTTCACAATCGAATTTATCATATACCTTTCAAGGTTTTCTGTTTCATAAAGGTTGACAACAAGGGTAAACAAGCACGACTTTGGTTTCTTGGATTTCGGTTTATATCGAATTAGGGGAAATCCTTATTAAGGTTTGGGATTTTCGGTAAAACAAAGCAAGGGTTTGTTTGATTGTTTACGATCCAAGAAAAGTAACACAAGGTGTTAGTGACGTGAAGTTAAGTCTAGACAACTTAACGTGTTCAGTTGACGTGATTGTGTGAGCAACCGTAGAGGCAATTATTTTAGTTGCTAGTTTCGTTTTCTTGATCAAATTATCAAAAGGTACGCGTTTCTATTTACCTTTTGTTTTGTGTTAACCATATGCTATTACTAGGTCCTATCCGCTGCGTACTCGTGGCTAAACTAGTTACCTAGGTATTTAAATCCCAACAGTGGCATCACGAGCCACCTCGTTTTAGCTTTATGTGTTACACGCTTTGTTTTAATATATGCCACCTCGTTTTAGCTTTATGTGTTACACGCTTTGTTTTAATATATGCCTAGTTTACATGCCTATAATTAAAACAAAGTCTATGATCTGCTGCGTTTAATATTTTATTTATGTTTTACTAGAAAAATATGACAACAATATTTAGATTCTTGCCATAAAATAAATAAAATAAGTAGATATTGATCCTGAAAACTATTAAAGGTTAATATAGGTTAAAAGGAAAATTAAGATTGTTAATTTAGCTTGAATGATCCCTTTTAATTAATTGCCTATTCCGGCTATAAGACCCACTCAATCACAATATGTGGTGAATGGGGCGATCTAGGCACTTTAGCAGAAAACCTAGTGAGGGTCTTATGGTTCTCCATTTGGGGAAGACTCGCGAGAGAACTCGGATTTTACATGTTTACATGTATGCTTAATGTCATCTTTTGATTATGAATCTTTGTATGCATGATTATTAAATGTCTAAATTGTTTACGCGCCAAATTTAATATGCCATATGACTAAAAGATGATGTTAATGTAGTCTATTAATTTTACACGCAAAATGCATGCTCATAGTGACCAACCATTTGTTTCGTGGAAAACTGTTTTTGTAAAAATTAATAAGACTAAACTACTGAAACTTGTTTTTCATGAATTAAAAACTGGACGCTATGGACTCATGGGAAGTACGGCTCATCCACTAGAACAGACTACAAGAGAAGTTTAAGGCGGGTTGTTTTTACGTAATTCCCTAAAGAAATAAGGTTTTTAATACGCTTCGCGCTGACCTTTTTCTCCGCTTCTTTGCGAGTTCGATTGGAGTTACCGTGAACCATGGAATGTCACTACAGTGTCATTATTAAAAGTTTTTAAATTAGTGTTACAAAGTTGTTTACATGCTTCTTTGTACACGTTTTGACACATTTATGTGAATACCCCTAGAAAATTTTAAGTCCTATGCCACCCAATCGGAGACCACTGCACTTGGTTTAGAGTCTTTTTTGTCTGACCCTGGACCCATACCAACCCATGGTGAATTTCGCCTACTGACAAGACCTATTGACGATTTTCACACGTCTCGTTTGGTAGCTATTTGAGTCTCTTGTCAAACCCTGTACCCGAGGCATAAGAAGGATACTAAACTTGCTCTTAACATTATTACATGCTACTAATGTTTTGACAAGTATCATAAATCTAAGAACTTGCATAAAATGCAATTAACGATCGGACGCTTACCGCTTGCACCACTTGGTTACATCCTACAACTTGGGTAAATAATGGGACTAAGCAAGTTAGATCTTAGCCTTAATAGTAATTAATTGGGTAGTTAATACTATTATGAATTTAATTAGTCATAATACATAGTTTTGAACTTTTATTGTAGATACTACCTCATTCGGAAACAATTTCGGTATTCAGGAGTTTCTTTGAGAACAAAAACTCACTGTACCCAACTCATGATTGGTACATACAAACACTTTGGTACTTTCACTGAAGACAAATGAATTTACCTGAGCATCCTATTCCTGTTGCACCATGTTTCACAACCTGGAACACAAATTCTCCTGAGGACCTTGCAGCTCAAGTTCATGGTTAAAGGCCAAAAGGAAGTTGATGTGCTCATGCTGTTGACCATGGACCTAGATATCCAACGAAATCTAGCTCATCTTGGTGCTTATGACATGCTCCAGGAACTAAAAGCTATGTTTTCCAAACAAGCTGAACAGGAACTTCTGCAGACTGTGAGAGAATTTCACACTTGCAAGCAGGAGGAAGGTCAATCTGTTAGCTCCCATGTTCTAAAGATGAAGGGCTACATTGACAACTTGGAGCGACTCGGTCAACCAGTTGGTCAAAACCTTGCAGTGAGTCTTATCTTAGTCTCTCTCAATAAGGATTTTACCAGCTTCGTGTAGAATTTCAATATGCACGGCATGGGGAAGACCGTGAATGAACTACATGCCATGCTTAAGCTGCATGAAGAATCGCTGCCAAAGAAAGATGCTAATCCTGCACTTCATGCAATACGAGCAGGAAGGGTTCAGAAAAACTAGAAAAATAAACCACATAAAGCTGCTAAGAGGGGTTATGTAGGATCGTTGTACCTTAGTATACAAACCCTTTAACCTGTAAAGGATGTTATCTCCTTGAATAAATCCAAGTTAGTAGCAATGTAACACTGATATAATATTGTTAATTATGCGGAAACTAATTAACAATATCAATCCCGCAGCACACGGCGCCAAAAACTTGATGTGTGTTTTCTACAAGCTTTAAATTTATAATAACTAGAAATACCGATTTTAACTAAAACACAACATTCGGGCAAGTATACCCTATTCGAGTGTAATATAGTATTGGGTAAGTCCAGGTCGTTCCACGGGATTTGTGCAATTCACAGATTGTTTATCAAGTAACAAAGCTAAATGAATTTCATGGGTCAAATAGCCTAAACGTGTGTATAAAGCAAGCAAAAATACAAGCCTAAGAGATATAGATATTGCAAATCTTCTATATAAAACAAATTTCATACAAATGTCATATATGACGGGTAAATCGTATAACAGCTATCTACCAGTGTAAATAGAATCTTTGGCTTTATACTACATCATCACAAGCGCATAAAGAGTGGGATATATCAAATATGCATACATTTGAATCCTCCCAAACCGGTCGGTCAAACTTAAGGAGAGGGTCTTAAACATAATTCTACTTGGGTTATTTATAGATTTACTAATCAATTCTCACAAGATTAGCACCGAATTGTTATAGACAGACAACGCGAAATTCATCAAGACAATAGAGCCTTTCGACCTATATCTATTGCAATGACAAATCAAAGGATAAATAATGATCAAGTTTTAAAAACAATATCGATTCAAAAGCATTCAATATTACAAAGTTATGCACATATCGTCAAGTAAACAATTCACATTCAGGTATACCAAACAATACAACATAAACAATATAGATAAATTCAGAAAACATCATCAATATTATTAGTAAAGAAATGTACCAAATCCGTTTATGCTAGTAATTCGACTATAAAGTACCAAAACCAATATTCCCAACCAAAACAATCTCTAATCCAACAACCCAAGTATCCATGATCAACCAACAACCTATGCTACTGAATTAACCCGAGGATATATCATGTCTCTTCAGGGAATCCGCAACGTGTCACCAAATGGAGTGTTTGGCAACGAGGTTTATGGTGGTAACTCGGAAGGATTTGGTGTGAATCCTTCGAGTGATGAGTTTAGGTTATGTAATAGTGATGAATAAAGGTTTATAAATGGTGGTGGGCCTCTGGAAATTCGTGGCTATGGTGGTGGTGGTGATATGGGGGATCAAAGGGGTGTTTGGATCATCGGATCCTAAGATCCTCACCATTCCTTCTTTCTCTCAAATTGATTTATAGAGTGTGTGTGTAATATGTTTGAAGATATGAAATTCCCTCGAGTTTTAGAGGGTATTTATAGGGTAGAATTTACTTGGGGACCAAGCAAAGGTTGTATATGGATGTTTTTAGGCTAAATTCACGTTTTTAATGTTGCAGACTGAAAGTGCGGCGCACATTTTTATTTGTGCGCCGTACTTGGGATTTTGTGAAAAGTGCGCCGCACATTTTTATTTGTGCGGCGGTTTTGATACCTTTTCAGTTCTTGGACAAAAAACCAAAGTTGTAGAGAATTCTTTCTCGGACGCGTGGCCGCCAGAATCGCGTCAAACAGAGTTCGTATGCTCAAGTTATGGTCAAAACAGTCGACAGGTGTTGGGAGATCTTTATCTTCAGTTATTTCTTCGTTTAAGCTTCAAATCTTTGTGTTTTCTTCCGCTTTCTTCCACGACATACTCCAAGAACCTACAATGACAAATATACTATATTCTATACCAAAAGTTCTTATATTCAACCGGTTTATGGATATAAAAGCATTGATAACGCGTATAGAAACATGTATAATTTGAGCGTTATCAGTGCTGTAAAAGCTATATTGAGAAGTGACAACTTAAGAAGCTCAAGACGTACATAAAACAGTACTAGAGGTTCACGGGGTGGTAAAAATGTGAAAAGCAATTACTCTCTCCGTCTCAAAATTATTGTCCCCCCGACAAAAAACACAAAATTTAAGAAAAGTGCATTTATTACTGCTTTATTTTTTTTACTGACAGTTTTACCCTTTGCTATTTAATTAAATTCTTCATTAAAGTTTGTAATAATAATTTCAAACAAGTGTAATATAGTAAACTTGATCAAACTTCCCTATCTATTTTTAGTAGTGAACAATTAAATTGAGACATCTCAAAAAGAAAACGTGAATAATAAAAATGAGACGGAGGGAGTAATATGAAAAAGTGAAAATGTCCGAAAGCCATATTATAGGGAGTCAAAATGTCCATTGATAACCATTTTGTACTATGAAAGGAGTCGCTACTACCACAGCTTATTTGTCGCACAGGTAATAAAAAAGATCAATATGCATATCTTGTAAAAACCAAACAAAGGTGTAAAGTACTAAAAGTTAATGAAAAAGTAGAACCATATATAAACAAATAGTAGAAAATGATATACAGTAGTTGTTTAACACATAAATCACGTTTAAAATCTTGACCATAAACAGGGTAAGCATTTTTGCTTTAGGGCATGTTCTCCTTACCTCGAAATGTTTGCCGGTCGCATGAGGTTCTTGTATTCAGAATCAACAAAGAAAATTTAAATAAAAATGGACGAAAAAATGTTTACGGGTCAACACAACCTCACCTAGTCCGTTTCAACATGTACAAGAAAATGACATGCTTCGACCCGAACCCGTTGCCCAACTCACCCATGTCGATGCTCGTATCTATAAGATGTTTCTAAGTCTAAACAATGTGGTGTAACCTAGACAATGACCTTGTGGTAATTGAAACATGTAACGGAGGTGATGATGTTGGAATATGGCAGTCGAATAACACGAATACATTACGAATATATGTGAGCCTATTGGGGGCACACACGTTAATACACGGAGAACACGTTTTATACTTCACAACTCAAACCACAAGGACTTAGATGAAATTAAGACATGAGCTTGTTATGTCTTAATGAACTAGGAATAATAGGATATGCTTGAAGCTTATAAGAATTCGATTGGGTATATTCCATGGGTTAATAGAACCGGTTTAGATAAGGAAGTGGAATGAGGAATTGTGATGGATTTATGACTTGTATTCCTAAGTCTATCACAACTTGGGTTAAGGGGTTATATATACCCCTCTCCCCTTATTCATTCTACACGCCAATATCTCTCAAAATCTCATACTAAATCGTTTCTTTCTTCTTCTCTATTCATCGAAATTGCCAAGCCCCTCTCTAGGGTTGTTTTGGGTTTCAGTAACAAGTTCACAATCGAATTTATCATATACCTTTCAAGGTTTTCTGTTTCATAGCATCTCCTAGCTCGACGTGTTTTGTTATTCCATTGGTTCGAAGTTAAAAACCTATCCAAGGTGTTTTCGGTTAACAGATTCGGTCCAAGAGGGTTATTCGGTTGTATTAGGGTTTTGTAAACCTTAATTCGGTGCTTGTGGTTTCCGATTACATATCAAGGGTTTGCGTGGTATTCGGTTATAAAACAAAGGTTGTTAGTTAGTGAAGTTAAGCCTAGCAAGCTTACGTGTTCGGTTGACGTGACTGTGTGAGCAACCGTAGAGGCAATTATTTTAATTGCTTGTTTCGTTTTCTTGATCAAAATATCAAAAGGTACACGTTTCTATTTACCTTTTATTTTGTGTTAACCATATGCTATTACTAGGTCCTATCCGCTGCGTACTCGTGGCTAAACTAGTTACCTAGGTATTTAAATCCCAACACCTACATGCTCACTGAGGAGGGACTGCACATGATCGATGGAGCGGCGCTGTGAAACATTCAGAGGGGTGATTTTTTCATTGCTA
>BQNB010111145.1:4540-22410 GCA_026074375.1 Tanacetum coccineum
GGACCATAACCTTTAAATTCAGGCTCTTTGAATTCATCAAGACCAGAATAAGATAGATCTAGCTTGTTAGGTCTATTATAAACTAAAGGATTAGGTGGAGTAACTGCACTATATCCCAAACCCTTTTTACTTTTGTCAGTTGTCTGACTTTCTAACAACTGATCTAAGTCTTTCGAGGCCTTATCAAAGTTCTAATATGAACCTATCCCATACTAGGCTCGTATCGGTTCATAAGTCCAAGTGTAGAACTCACTCAAAAATCTAGCTTGTTTGAGGAGGGGACACCTAGACTTTATAAACCATCAACCAATCCCATACTTGGCCGATGTGGGATCATAACAATACCCCACCCTTTGAAGAACCAACGTCCTCATTGGTCACGGCTATGTTGGTCACGGTTGGCACCCCTCTTTGGGTCCAATCCACCACTCCATATGCCACCACTCCGAGCTCGTTGGTCACGGCTATGTTGGTTATGGTTGGCACCCTCTTTGAGTCCAAGCCACCACTCCATAGGCCACCACTCTGAGTGTTGGAACCTCGAAAGGTAGGGCTAGCTCTGATACCAATTAATACGAACCTATCCCATACTAGGCTCGTATCGGTTCATAAGTCCAAGTGTAGAACTCACTCAAAAAGCTAGCTTGTTTGAGGAGGGGACACCTAGACTTTATAAACCATCAACTAATCCCATACTTGGCCGATGTGGGATCATAACAATTTCTCAATTTTAAAATCAATGCCATCTTTTTTTTGCTTAACTTTTTTAAACTCTATTTTAAGCATATTAATTTCATATTGTTTGCATCCTACTTCTCTTTTAAGGACAGCAACTTCTTCACTAAAAAGAACCTCATTCTTCCTATATGTGACAAGTTGTGCCTCAACAGTATCTAGTCCTCTTTTATAAGTAGATGCCTTAAATTTAGTTTGATGTAGTTTAGCAAGCAGATCATCATACTATTTCTTTAAAGTTTCATAGTTTTTCAGACATGATTTAGTACAAGGTTTATCATTGTGTACCTCTGAGTCTGAAAACGCCATCTCTTCCTTGTGAGTATAGAGTTCTTCTTGATGATATCTTCTAGATCAAAGTTTCTCAAAGCACAAGCTCTGATACCACTTGTTGATCCCAATCCTTGATCGATTCTTTAGCTTGTATAAAGAATATGTTACCTTGGATAAATCCAAAATAACACTGATAGAAACTTTGTGTTGAATATTAAAGAGTATGTAGAATCTACTCTTTAATACCAAGAAGAATTATGAATAAAACAGTGAATATAAAAGAACACAAATGTAACCAAAA
This sequence comes from Tanacetum coccineum, assembly GCA_026074375.1. NCBI lineage: Eukaryota > Viridiplantae > Streptophyta > Magnoliopsida > Asterales > Asteraceae > Tanacetum > Tanacetum coccineum. Next base: position 5,850 of record BQNB010111145.1, read on the forward strand.
AGCTTCAATATTATTATGATGAATAATACGAGTACTCTGGCTAGTACTAGGGTTTACAACCTTGAAGCTATATCTCTACACACACTTTTTTCTCTATACAAAACTATGTGTCTATGATCTCTTTATATAGAGAGATCATAAGACTTACAAGGAAACATAATTAATACAATTAATTACACATTAATTACAAGGAAACTGTATAAGGAAATTAAATCTTCTCTTTAAAGCATATCATCACTCCATCAATAATGTTGATCTCGTTTCCTTTTTTAGCATATCTTGTTTCCCAATCAGCATTAATATCTTCAGTCATTGACTTCAATCAGCAGGTAATTTCTTCAATCAGCATTAACAATATTCACTAGCAGCATTAACTTTGTGCTAGCAGTACTAATTACTTAGAATATTTTCTTCAGTCTTCACCAGCAGTCTTAAGTCCTTCAGCAGTATTAAGTTAGTACTGACAGTACTAACTTTTCTCTAGTAGTACTAAGTTTACTCTAGCAGTACTAACTGATTAGTACTGGCAGTTTCCAACACTTAAACATATTTCCATGTATCTTGAGCAGTACTAAATTATGCTTGGCAGTACAAAGTATGAAGACTTTAATTCCCAACAATCCTCCCCTAAACTTAATATTCATCTTGTTAATCATCAAGTTTCTTCATTAAAGGCTTCTTGATCCCAACATCTAATAATTTACTTATTATCTAATTATTTCATTCATATATTAACGGAACATGTTTACCTCCAGTGTTTACTTACTTTATTTACGCATATAACTTCTTACAAAAAAAATTCTTTGAAATACTCTGTGAGTCTACGGGTCTTTAAGCTATATTGATCAACCAAATATGGATTGTGTAATGGAACATGACTTCTGGTTCTAAAGTTAACAAGAACTTCTATTAGTACGCGAATCATTAACGAAACGCACTTTGGAAAGAAGGTTATCATACGAAGATTTGAGAATTACTCCGTTTGATAAACGTTTACCTTATAAGATCATCAGAAAACAATTTCCTCTGTCAGTTTCATTTGCCATGACTATTAACAAGAGTCAGGGTCAATCGCTCTCAAAAGTGGGTTTGTACTTGCCACGTCCTGTTTTCACACATGGACAACTATACGTTGTTGTTTCAAGAGTAACAAGCAAAAAATGTTTAAAGGTTGTCGTTTGTGACAAGGATGAGAATATATCTAAAACTACTACAAATGTCGTCTACAAAGAGGTGCTACATGGTTTATGAACAATTTTCAAGAGATAAGTACAATATACATCTCACATGCTTTTTACCGTATTCAAAGTTCTACAAAATTCGTAATTAAAATCTACTTTTACTTACATTTTGTACTGATTATTAGGAGATTGAGGAATGGACATTTGCTGCTCGATTGATTAACAGTCACGATTAGTGCTATTCAAGCCCCTCAAACTTAGATATCAAATTGCATTTACGTTTATTATTATAATTCTTACAAACTCAATTGTGTGACGAATAGTTCACGTATTCTCTTATTATTTCTTTTCATATATGAATGGAGCATGTCTAGGTTTGTTTTTTTTCTTACTTATTTACATACATAATTTATTACAAAAATATTTTTAAACTACACCCGGGGTTACACGGGTCTTTAAGCTAGTGTTTATATAAACTACAGCTTGTATTGTATCCTGATCGTTTCATTATACGAGAAAATAAATTTCTTATGATTTCATGCAATTATAAAAAGTGAATCAGAAGTATCAAAATCTAAATAAACCATATTTAAAAAACTAACTAATATAAAATTTATTAAAAAAATCGATTGTAATCATACTAAATCGTAACAACAAAGAAGCCATGACATAAAAATTTGAAATTGAGAACAATGATTAAAAAGATGAGAGACTTACCATTGAAATTGAGAACAATGTTAGATTAATAAAATGATTTCAAGTGTAACCCGCAAGAAATCAATAAAATTATAAGCAAAAATAAATTCAAACATACCGAATGACTTTACATTACAAAAACTAAATAAGGTCTATCTTAAGAAAATTTACTACACTACATTTCGTCAAACATATTAAGTGTAAAATAAACTTGCAATCCGAAATAATAGCTAAAGGATAATCTAAAGATCAAATAACACCCACCTTATTCATTAGCGTTATTTTCCCCTAATATGTATTAAGGTTCTGATTAAACACATTGCAACACATAAATCAAAACCTTAAATATTAAAATTAAATGGATACTTACCAATTGGTGTTTGAATTGATGTTTTTGAATTGGTGTGATGATCGAAAGTATGTGAATTGGTGTTTTGAGAATGGTGTTTTGATCGGTAATATGGTATAGATCAAAATTGATTTTGAATGGGTATGACTTTTTCTTGGTTTAGAACGGTTGAGATTAATTGGGGAATGTTAACCGGACAAATTGACAATTATCTAATCAAGCATTAATTGTCTAATTGACAATTATCAATCAAGCATTAATTGTCTAATTGACAATTATCTATCATTATCTATCCTGCATTAGTTATTCAGTTGTCATTCATTCTTATCTGTATTCATTCTTATATTGTAAGCCCTATATATTGTATCAAATGATAATGAAATAAACACACAGTTTTACCTTCTTTCATGGTATCAGAGCAGGTCTAATTCTCAGACCGATGTGGCTATGTTGAGCCGCCTCCATTACACCACCCCGTCAAACCATCTCCTCAAAAAAATGTTTGTTTTATTTTTAAAACGTGCTAAGGTCACAAGTTGTTAAAACGTGCTAAGGTCACGAGTTGTTAAAACGTGCTAAGGTCACGTTCGTGCTAAGGTCACGAGTTGTTAATGCAAATAGCTAAACTTGTTTGTACAAAAGCTATGGATCGTGTAGAAGATAGTGCATAAAACTATTGTACATAATTGCTAATTAAGGTGGTCCACATCATTTTATTAATTAGGATTTTAATGCTTGTAGATTAAAAAGGTTGTACAAAACCTTATTTTATTAAAGAGTATAGATATAGATGTCACTTATTACTCTTTCACAAAAAGCTAATACTGTACACATATCATTGAAAAACAAAATTCACGAAGTTTTTATAGTAAAACAAAACACACGTATTGGTAGCAGTTATGGCTTTAGATGTGTCATAAAGTGTTTACTTTTAATATTAATTTTATGCATTAGAGTATTAGAGTATTGTACAAATAGTTTATTTAAGGAATTCCACATCATCTCATTAATTAGATTTTTAATGCAAATAGCTAAACTTGTTTGTACAAAAGCTATGGATCGTGTAGAAGATAGTGCATAAAACTATTGTACATAATTGCTAATTAAGGTGGTCCACATCATTTTATTAATTAGGATTTTAATGCTTGTAGATTAAAAAGGTTGTACAAAACCTTATTTTATTAAAGAGTATAGATATAGATGTCACTTATTACTCTTTCACAAAAAGCTAATACTGTACACATATCATTGAAAAACAAAATTCACGAAGTTTTTATAGTAAAACAAAACACACGTATTGGTAGCAGTTATGGCTTTAGATGTGTCATAAAGTGTTTACTTTTAATATATTAATTTTATATGATGCTTCTTTAAGGAAAATGCAATGTTTTAAAAACCGGTTTTTAAATTGACCCGACCGAGCCACCGGGTTACGGTTCTACCGGTTTAACCGGCGGTTCAGCCGGGTTTTCCGGCCAAAACCGGCTTCCGGTCACTTGACCGGTTCACGGTTCAACCGGCCGGGTTAACCTGGGTTTTAAAACATTAGGAAAATAGTGTTAAATTTGACCTGACGTGACCCAACATATTGATCAAATAATTAGTTGACTTGTTGACTTTTTTGACTTGACAAAATTAAGGAATCATCTTGAGTTATTGGCTGAGTCCGCCACTGTTTACCGCTGTACACCGTTTCACTGTTTATCGTTGTACACCGTTGCTTTGCGAGGATATTGATTATGTTTTAACTATTTATAGGCTTAACTTTGCAAAAACAAAAATAAAAAGTTGTGTGAAAATAATGTGCCTAGGATTACGGAAAGTCTCTAGGATTTGGTATTATGATTAAAAATCTTGATTAGATTACGCCACCAGAAAACATCCCTTTTATCCACCACCCACTTTACTACTAGTCTCATTAAACACCTAATAATCAAAATATGAAATAGTGTTCACATTTCCAGATTTAGCAAATAATAATAAAATGCTCGGTACAACAACCGGTAGGCGCTCCACCTACTCTTTACTACCACCTGACGACGATCACCCACCGCCACCGCCGTCTTCCTCCATGTTCTCCGGCAGTGGAACCGGTAGCGGTGACAAAAAGCGATTCGATTGGGATTTAATCAATAGCCGTCAGCCGCTTTATCCGCCTTCATCCATCTCCGCCGGAGGAGGAGGATTGCAGCGGCAATCGAGTGGGAGCAGTTACGGCGAGAGCTCCATTTCGGGCGATTATTTCGTTCCGTCTTTATCGGCTGCCGCGGGTGGCGGTGATCCGTTGTTGGAGGAGAGGGGAGGTGGAGGGGGAGGTGGTGGAGGAGGGGGATCGTATTCGTCGAAAAGCTGGGCGCAGCAGACGGAGGAGAGTTATCAGTTGCAGTTGGCGTTGGCGTTACGTCTTTCGTCTGAGGCTATGTGTGCTGATGATCCTAATTTGTTGGATCCGGCTGTTATGGATGAAGGAGGTGGGTCTAGGGGTCCTGGAGGCTCTAATGGTGCTGCTGTTGTGTCTCCTGAAGCTTTGTCGCATCGCTTTTGGGTACGTGTTATCATTGTTTTGGTAATTGTTTGTGTTTAGTTGTGTGAATTTTGTTGCTGATATTGATGGCTTTGTGTAGAGATCGATATCACGCTTGTGTTTATGTTGGGTAGGATTTTAAGATGTTTTAGAACTTGGTGAATTTCGTTCTCTTACATTTATTTTTACCTTGAAATTGACCTCTATATGTTTAAACTAGACGAGTACCTGTGCGTAGTGACCAAATTTTTAGCAGCGGATATTTTGGTTAGGTGTTTCGTGTAACGTTTATGAATAAAACGTTGAGTAATCAAAATGCAATTTCAAAAGGGTGTGTTAGTAACATATGATAATTCAACTCAAAGAAAAAAAATATTATAATGTATCAACGAAAGTAACAAAATATTTGGTGAAGCTGAAAACGAAACATGACACATTATTCATTTTTTATGTTCTAAGAAAAATCATTTTCTCTTTATATGTAGTATAGATAAGCATTTCCCTGAATTGGATAGTTGTGATTTTAGTTGGTGCATTCTTTGAAGTTTAACGGGTAAAAACATGAGGTTTTTCGGGTGGTTTACCCGAGGAGGGCGAGTTGCCTAACCGACGTATCCCCGTGACCGTTTCCGACCCTTTCCGTGCAGACTCCCAAATATGTACCTAGTGGGGTTTGAACCCTAAACCTTTTGTGAGGAGGTTATGTGCCTTACCACTAGGCCACTTGGTGGTGCATTCTTAAATTGTATATAAAACTAATTCAGTGTTTATGGAAAAATGTACACTTATCTTGCCTGAGAAATTGTTAATGGGTAGTTCGATGTCACAAGAGAGTTATTTGTGGTTTATACTAGGGTTAGTGGTTTTCAAATTCAATTTTGCTATAACCAGGTGATTGTTTGTATTTCGTTGCATGAAATTAAGTACTTAAACTATTGATAGCTATGTGTTCAACTTTTAAACCTTTTGTATGGATCAACTAATTAGGAGTATTTCAAAAGTTTATTTCTTTGCTGTACAATGTTAGGAATTCGTAAAGATTGAAAACTTTAAAACAACACTAATGTCCTTAGATCCATTTGATTATGTCCCTTATCTATTTCCTCCCTCCACCCCTCACCCAACAATGGTTACAAGTGAATTGATCGACAATCACCCTGGATTTCTTGGACCGGTTCGAAAAAACCTCTCGTGTCTATGTTTTGTTAGGCGGGATTCTAGGGTGTTTTAGCACATGGCGAAAAAATAATTTGGGTCGTCTTGTGTTTACGTATATCTTTGAAATGACCTCCAAAAGTATGCAATTTATCCCGGAATAGGACATAACAAATGGGTTTGGTGCTGATAGTTGTGATTTGAGTTGCGCATTATAGCTGTTTTGATTATGAAGATGAATAATTTAGTGCTTTTGGAAAAATGTAGGAGTTATCTTGCCTGAAAAATCTTTGATGGTAATTCCACATTAAGAGAATTTTTTGTGGTGTATAGTAGGGTGATTGTTTGTCATATACTCATATTTAGTTTTGTTATAACCATTGTTAGGCAAGGGGTTGGGAAAGAGATAAGGGGACATAGTTCACATGGATCTTGGTCTTACTTGGGTTGCATCTACTTTCCCTCACAGTGTGGTGGCTAAGAAGTGGGTTTTAGAAGCACTTCTAATTCTGTCGATTAGTGTAAGCAAGTAAGTTCATAAACAAGATAAAACTACAGTTATGTGCTTTTTTAGTCCTTTTTGTATGTATACATTATTTTTTGTTTTAACCAACTAACGTAACCAAGATTAAACCTAACAATAAAACTATAGTATCCTGTGCACATGGATAAATATACATATATTATGTGATGGCATAGATTTTTGGTATGGACTTATGGTGAAACTTGCACTTCTTATGTATCATATGTTATGTTCATCATAGAGCAAGATTTTATAAATTTGTGTAGCTGGTCTAATGGCATTTAACCTCCTATCATATTTGATATTTTCCCGACCCGATGAAAAAATTGATCCTATTTGTTAGCCTTGAAGATATATACTAATATGGCTCACCTGAAAATTATACCATAATGCAATAACAACAATATCCAATCCCGTCTTAATGACGTATGAGCTATGGGGGAGGTGGTACGCAGACAGATGATACCCCTACCCTAAGGCCTGCGAATTGTATCTGTAAGGGTGAATGTGCTTAAAATAAGTGTGGATGTGTAAAAATTGCGAGAATAGAGAAACTATGTAGCAAAATGAAATATTCCTTACAAGCCCTAGTTAGTCGGGTAAGTATATTGACACACAATCATAGATATGCACAATATAACTTTGACCCCTTTTTTTATAAGGCAACATAGTTATACTTGCTGAATATTATTTGGTATCACGATTGATATTTCACATTGACATCACATATTATCTCTCGACTACTGTCTCTACATAATTAATCTGTTCACTACAACGTTGATGGGAGACAGGTTACTTGCATATGATTTGTAAGTTCAGAGATATGAAGGGATGTTTTTTTTTCCATATTATCTCTTAACCTCTTCATCGCAGCCTTGGTGGAGACAGGTTACTTTAGCACAAAATGTATTCATGTGCGGCTTGTGCAGTATGTATGAATGTTAGATACAATTTTTTGGGTAACCATGGTTTCCGACCTTTTTGGCCAACTAATCCACATGGTTTGAACCCACCGCCACACGTGACTCAAACCTACCGCCACACTTGACTCAAACAAGGTAAAGCCCTCAGCAAGAATTGAACTTCAGACCTCACACATTTGAGTGTAATAGCTACAAACCCTTTTGCCACTAGGTCACCCCTGAGTGGTTTATTAATGTTAGATACTTAATCTAGTGTATTTTAGGTTAAAATTGGTCAAAGTTACTGTCACTTCAGCTGCCATATCATCACTTTGACCGGGTAACAGGCTAAAATTCCAATACGAAGTACATTTTTGTGTAAATTGGTTACCTCTTTCTGCAATTCTTCCTCAATAATAAACACATATGTAATAAGTTGTCAAATCTGTACTATCTGTTCAAGATACAATACTTTAAAATTATATATATCATGTATTCCAACTCTAAGGGTTCTGTTGTAACTAGGCAAATGGTTGTTTGTCATACTTTGACAAAGTCCCTGATGGATTTTACTTGATATATGGGATGGATCCTTATATATGGATGATGTGCTGTGATCTACAAGAAAGCGGAAGAATTCCATCTCTTGAATTGCTAAAGGCCATTGATACCGGCAGTGAATCTTCAATTGAAGTGATTTTGATCGATCGCCGAAGTGATCCTAGCCTCAGGGAACTACAAAACCGGATTCATAGCATTTCCTGTAATAGCATAACAACATTAGAGGTTGTTGACCAACTTGCAAAGCTTGTCTGCAATCGAATGGGGTGAGTATTTAACATTTTTTTTGGCAGCAACTTTGAAAAATGTACGCATCTAGCGTGGTACATATGCTAATGGATGGGTGTTTGGGTTTTGTTTTATTTTCCATGTGTCGAAATTGTAAAAAAGGACACATGTCAAATTGGGCAAAAGTTTTTTGAAGTATTTGATTAATGCATACAATTTCCTAGTTTTATTTTCTTATATTTGTAATTTTTTTGACACACCAACTATTTATATAAGAAAGTCAATAATTTCTTGATGGAAAGTGTTTTGGGTCACAACTAAACTCGCCAAACTCATCTCTACTCGTACTGAAAGTTAGCTTTTTGATTCATTACCCAACCTTCTGCCATGGCTATTAATATATTATATCTTACGATTTGAATTATGTTTTTTTTTTGTTTCACAAGGGGTGCAACTTTAAATGGAGAAGATGATTTGGTTTCAATGTGGAAGGAGTGCAGTGAGGATCTCAAGGATTGTCTAGGATCTGTTGTACTTCCAATGGGTAGCCTTTCTGTTGGCCTTTGCAGACACCGGGCTCTTCTATTTAAAGTACGCTGTAGATTTATATCGTTATAGTATAATGACCTTTATCCGCCGGACTGTAGCTGACATGACTAAAGTATGTTCGGGTGTTTCTGTAGTATTTTTATACTTTCTGGTTTCAGAATATCCTTTATAAGTACCCCAGTATGATGAAATCCTTGCTATGCCAACATATAGTCTAGTACTGCATATTAAAAAAGTTGAAATCTAAACAAAAATGCCAAAGACATCTGAACCCCGAGCAGTCTGAGGTGGCAATTTATACCCATTTAGTGGGTCAATAAGGGTTGTGCTTCATTTCAAATGGGTCAGCTGGATCAGGTAAAATGTAATACTTAAAAATGGGAAGGGGTCAATCGGGTAAAGTTCTATTAATGCATAAAACGTCAATAGGCCTGTGCATATTGTCACCTCTACCAAGCAGCATCATCGTTTCACTTGTGTCCAAACAAGCCTGCTCATTGGTCCATCCACTCACTTTCAGTCTGTCTCATGCAAGTTGGAATAGATATATATATATGTATGTGCCACCTGTAAGATGCCTGGTCTACTCATTCCATAAACCAGAAACGGTTTACTCTGTCATGTGATCAGCAAATCTGGCGATTCAGCATCTGTACTTCTGAATCTGCTGACATAGAGACACAAAAGAACATTGAGCAGCGTACTATGGTGGGGCTGTTTGGAAACAATAGAGAGAGATATGCTGCTTGGATTTTGGGGATTGCCACAGTAGTGTTTGGTTGCAATAACCAACCAAGCTACTACTGCAATCAGTAACAAGGAATTCTTCTGTTTTGCATATTAGTTTTTAGTTTTATTATATGTGGTTTTATATGACTACATGTGGCCCACAACATGTTGATAGATAGAAGTACTGCTTCTTTTAAGAAATTTTACAGTGATTTTTCATGTCCTTTTATTACAAATTTATCAGATTTTAGCCGACACAATTGATCTACCATGCCGAATAGCCAAGGGTTGCAAATACTGTAAAAGAGATGATGCATCTTCTTGCCTTGTCCGTTTTGGCGTTGACAGGTAAATTATGGTTGCTTCAAGCATGCCTCGCATCTAACTTTATGCTTAAGTTTTATGAAACTAACTAGAAATATATGATTCGGGGATTCTCTTATATAAATTAGAAAAATAACGCTTTGGTGTCTTGTATCGTAAAACTTATAGATTTATCTCTTTAGGAAAAACCTGCTACAAGTAGCTGTGGTCAATATCCAGTACCATCAATCTTGCTTTTTCTACATCTTCTCTGTTCTGTCTCTCCCTAGTTTGTCACTGCCAGCTATGGTTTTATTTTGGTAAAGGAGGGGCAGTACCTCTGGTTGAATATTAGTTACGGTTCAGGACTTGGTTGCCTTATTTGGTAGCAGAACATTCGTTTAAGAATATTACAAAAAAATGAAGACAAGACTCTGTTTTAGTAAGAAACGTCCAAGTTATTACATTTTGGTTCTCCATCTTCCTAGTTTTACACAATACGAGTTTCATTTATTCTACAAGATGCAAGTCTTTTTCCCTGCACAGCAAAACCTTAAGGTGAAGTGGTGGGTTTGCCAAATATTTTACGTTCAGTGTAGTCTTGCCAATTTTACCTGTCCTTGCCAGATAGCTCTCTCGTGGATCACTGAGTGTTGTCATAATAACCTTGCATCTGAGTTTCAAAAGCAGTTACTGTTCTTGGTAGAAATCAGTATGGAAAAGTAAGTGCTGCATATCTGTATAATCAGAGTTGGTAAGGAGCCTAGTAAGACCAACTTATCTGGTCACCTGATTAGATGTGGAAAACTTGGCCGGGCATCCGGTCAAAATTGGTAATTGTGGTATGGTTTGATCCAGAATACTACTTATCCCCAAGTTTTTAAATTAGATATAAATAGTTAGTATGTCAATTATGATTAATAAGAATATTTGTTATTATAATAATAATATTATTTTGCATAAAATGGAATGAGGTTTTAACATTAGAAGTAAACTTTTGGAACTGTTTGAACAACTTGACTTGTGTTCTTTTTGCTCTTTCTAGCTACCGGTTTTGCCAGTTTGACTTTCTCGAGATGAAACATAACTTGAATTGACCCATTCATAAGTATTTGTACCTCATGTAGGCATTTATTTTTTGATCTAAGCAGATTAAGTCTCAATCTTATGCAGAGAGCTACTTGTTGATTTAATTGGGAATCCAGGAGTCCTTTCGGAGCCCGATTCTCTACTAAATGGTCCATCTACTATCTCAATTTCTTCGCCGTTGCGCTTTCCACGCTTTAGACAAGTTGAACCCATGGTTGATTTCAGGTCACTAGCCAAACATTACTTTGCTGACTGCGACTCTCTGAATCTTGTATTTGAAGATACATCTAGTGGTAAGTTATTAATATAATTACTTCATTGGTTGTCAATTATTGTGCTATAACATAATTAGCTTTTCTGTATTGTCCTGGATGCAAAGTAATTAATGCACTTTAGAATATAAAAAGGTCTCAAGTGTATTCATGAGTCATGACTATGACTAGTTTAGTGTAATTGTGGTTCTCTTAGAAGTTGCATGCTAGCAAGCACTTTGCACATATATGGAGTATAAAAGGACACGGTGTTGTGAGTTTTTTTCTTTTCTTCGTAGATTAGTTCAGTCTCTCTTGTCAATGTATGCTCATGAAGTATATATCTATGTGCATGTGATGCTTGGTTAACCTTTATGCTTGCTGTCTACCAGTTTATGGTTAGGCTGTTTTGGTGATAGCAATACATAACTGTTGGTAGACCAGAAAGTTTACACATTCACATACATAGGCTATATTGATATGGCGGATGGATATTCAATAAGGTGAGTTTACATGTCAAAATAGACTTGTACGTTGCAACTACAATAAATATGTAGAATGCTGAATGCGTATATTTTCAGTGTTCCCCAAGTATGTAGCAGAATTTGCATAAGCAACACTCTTTGGTTTATTTTCTTTTTAATAACTGAAATTGTTTGAAAGTAGTAATTATAGAGCATTTCCGTATAAAATGAAAGTTAATTAACAAATGAGTAAATTACACCGTTCGTCCATGTGGTTTGGGCTAAATCTCTGATTGAGTCATCATTTTATTTTATTGTATAATTTATCCTTATAAGGAAACTATGTAATATCATTCATCCCTTATCTGTTTTGTGTTGATATCAGTATTAACTTGGGTATGTCAATTGTAATAAGTTTACTTGCTAGCAGTGACCAAAGATTATGGCTTTTTAAGTGTCATTTTGTGTGCACTGGGTTCTTATAAATTATGCAGTAAAAATAATAATATTAGAAAAATATATAGTAAAATACAGAAATCCTACATGTGGTTTGGTGAAAATTACTGAACACAGTAGATTTGGTTTCTAATGGTTTGGGCTCAGAGTAGGAACGTTGCTTATGGTATGATTGCAGGTGATGTAGATACTGGGGATGCTGTTAGTTATAAACCATCCGATAAAAGTCACGCTGATATGAATAACATTGTTACACGTAGTCCGAGCAACAGTAATGACGGTTCTCGCTTACCTCCTTCGAAAGCTGCACGGCCCAAAGGTCATGATAGAAATTCACATCTTGCCAAGGTATATTCTCAGAATATTACAGGCACAACAAAAATGGTTAACGATGGTCCTTTACAACATATGCCCCAAGCTGGAGATAGGGATTCCCAGTCATATGCTTTATCTAATACGAGGATGGAGGTTGCTAATAATCAGAGGTTTGAGATGGGTCAACCACACAAGGCCAGTGGAGATTTTCCCCTTGACGTGGAAGATTTAGACATTCCTTGGAGTGATATGGTATTAAAAGAGAGAATTGGAGCAGGTAACCATCTTTCTTTGATTTTGAGATGGGTTTGTCTACTAAAAACCCTATTTAGACAAGTCACTCTGCATTTTCAGGTTCTTTTGGTATCGTTCATCGTGCTGATTGGAATGGCTCTGTAAGTAACATACCCTTTTCCTGTTTAACTGTTTGTTCTTTGCCTTCGTGATGAAATGTGTGATTATTGTATTTGTGTTTTGTTTGGGGATTAAAAAGATAGCACTTATTGATATTGATGCGTAGTGGATGCAGTTTGAGTTTATCTATCTCTAAATTTGTATGTTCTTGTAAGAACACCATATAAAGTTTCACAGAATGTAGATCAAGGTGACACAATGTGAGAAGTAAACAGAAGACTTCGCTGTTCACTAGATAAGTTTTGGACAACATGGCTTTATTGTAGAGTTAGGGCCTGTTTCTTTTCTTCTTAACGGGCTGGTTGGTAACAAATAGGGATGGCAATGGACATCCGATCCAATGGATATTCATCCGATCCGATCCATTTATAATGGATATGCATGAACGAATTGAGTAATTAGTGGATATGGATATGGATGTGCGAAATTATTAGTGGATCGGATATGGATGACATTTTATCATCCATGGATCACCCGTTTACCACCCGAAATATGATATATATACACATGTATCTTTTACAAATTCAATATATATCACTCCTTGGATGATGTGTTTAACTCGTAATAAGATTTTCATGAAATGCAATGTCATTATAGTTATAAAACTTAATTTGTGTTATAAAAATACTATCTAGAGGCTTTATTTAGATGATCCAAAGCTATAAATAAGTTTTTGATCAAAATTAAGCGAGAAACTATGAGAACTAAATGTCATTCATTATAATTTAGTGCTGAATTGTATTGTTTACATAACAATATATGTTTTATTTTGATTGGAAATCGGGATCATTTAGATGAGTGAGTTTTTTTTACTATATCCAATGGATATCCATTTACCCACTTCATCCATCGGATATGGATATGGATGGATGAATCAAAGCTAAATGGATATGGATATGGATGATGCAGAATTATATTTTCTATAGAGATGGGTACGGCTCCACCGGATCCATATCTGATCCACCGTCATCCCTTGTAACAAATCCACCTCCAGCGATACATATATTGTGTTTCCTTTTCACTTGTTCTAAAAGAGTCTTACGCTCTGTTCTCGAGTTTTATTTTGACAAGAAAAGAAAAGAAAAGAAAGGATGCAAACAAAAATTTGTGTTCTTAAGAATTTTGTAGGAAGGAAATGAAGAGAAAGGATGGGATTAGAAAGGGAAATGATGGGCTTTTTTCTTGTAAAACATTCCGTCCATTTTTGGCCGGATTCCAAAGGAAAGAGACTCATAGATCTAGAGAATGACCATTATGCCCCTTAAAATATTACTATTATAATGTAATATTATTCACTGTACTTATGCATGAAAGAGCATAATTGTAAAAATGTCTTTCTCTTTTCCTTTCAACACAACTTAAGAACATAAAATATGATAACTTTCTTTTCTTTTCCTTCCATCTTAAGAACACGAATATAATAAAACCGTGTTCTTTCTTTTCTTTTCATTTCTTTTCTTTGCCTATCACTTCTTTTCTTTTCCTCTTTTTAAAAACTCGAGAACGCAGCGTTACAGTATTTTGGAAGGGGAGCAAATCCCACCTTCCAAACCAGATGCTTAGAAGATGCCTATAGGACACATACTCTCAACAATCTTCTTATCCATTTAACTCACATCCATCTCCACACCCTCCATCACTTCAAACCTTCTTCCTGCCCAACACTTTCCCTGACTTGCCTTCCCGCAGGTAAACTTCCAGCCGGTGGTTCTCCACTGGCGTTCCTTTCTGTTCTTTTCGTCGATGAGAAAACCATCGAAGCTCTTTTACTCTACAGTCTCTACTGATTATATGCTTCATTCATGGAACTTAAAGCTTCTAGTGTCATTAATGATGGATGAATTTGGGTTTAACATATATATTGGTATTTGGCTTTGAATTAGCTGATGTAAGGTTTAAATAAACTTTGTTGAATATTGGTTGAGCAATTTTGTTCAGAAGACTGCGATTTCATTAGAAATATAAAGGCTTGGATATGGATTCACGTGGGCTTTAGAATTTAATGTTAAGTGGTTTGGATATTTGTAAGTAGATGATTTTTCAAGGTTTCAGTAAGACACACTATCAAATCAGACATATTATATAATCAGAGGAAAAAAAAGAAACAGGGATCACATAGAATCCATGTTGAAGTAGGAGGGTATTTCGGTGCTCTAAGCTTGTAGTTAATAATCTCTTTTCAGTTAGTAGTTAGTGTCCAGTACTGGCACGTATAAATAGAAGTTGAGTGGGCATTAGCTTTATGTGAAGAACGTGACCATCAGCTCAGTTCAGTCATGTTCAAGAATCAATAAAATTTGCTGGTGTCTAAGCTTTATTCATACACTTTTATTTCTATTTTGCTAGAGACGACGATATATCTAGGCGATGTGTCGCGTACTTAGTTCAGTTTCCTTGGTAAGCTGTATATTATTCAGGGTCATGTAGGCTTGCCACTTTTAGGAAATTGTAGGTAATCTACAGGTTGCACCCAGCAATACGCAGCCATATACGGGAGGCCAAGAACATGTTTTTGCTGGCATAAGACCCTATTGAGACCTTTAAGCGAGGAGAATAACATATTTGACTGAGATTCATAGCTCGAAACTTCCCATCAATAATCAATAAATGATTATATTCCTCAGTATTTTGTCCTGTTTGTGAAAAATATCATCCAAATAAACAACTAGGACAGACTGGTGTGTGATGTAGGCATGTAGCTGACATGTCATATCCAAAATCTTTTCGATAAGAAAGTTGATTAAAGTTGAGGGATACAGCTATCCACTAGAAGGTTTTTCTTATTTGTAAATGGAAATATTAACATAATCCGATGTTGGAATGGTTTTCACTATAAATAACATGTATTTGTATATCTGTATTGTATAAAATGTCCTTATAGCTTTTATAATGAGCAGTCGATAATCCATATTGTATTTCATTATGCGAATCTATAAATCTTCTGGATGCGATTATTAAGTTATGCTAATGCCATAGAAATGGTTACTTCATAGTTTGAGGCTCTAAGTTGTGCTCTCAGCTATATTTATTGACTAATTCATTTTTCTGATTAGAGAACTCATCATTGTGACGCTGGAATGACAAGTAGTTTACAAATATTAGTACCTAATCATAATACTTGAATCTTATTCTGTATATTGTTTTGTAGTTTTTGGTAAAAGTGTCTGCCATGTGACATCTTTTTTGTTTAAAAGCTTACATACTTCACTACCTCCAGGATGTTGCCGTTAAAATTCTTTTAGAACAGGATTTTCATCCAGAGAGACTGAATGAGTTCCTGCAGGAGGTAAGTCCTTCCGCTTTTTGTTGATTTGGTTATATGGTTGAAAAACCCAAGCTTATATTGACTCATTTATACTTGGATGTGTCTTTTTAGTAACTATTATCTGGTCATCTTTAGGTTGCAATAATGAGGCGACTACGGCATCCAAATATTGTTCTTTTCATGGGTGCTGTCACTCAGCCTCCGAACTTGTCAATAGTTACAGAATACTTGTCAAGGTTTAGTGCCTCCACTTTTAAATTTTCCGACACTATTATTTATAATATTTATATGCTGGCATATTTGTAATATTTGTTTTGAACTGCAGAGGTAGTTTATATAGGCTATTGCACAAACCTGGTGCGAAGGAGGCGTTGGATGAGCGGCGACGACTGAGTATGGCTTATGATGTGGTATCCCCTTGAGCCTTTTACAATTTGGTGTTCTCAAACCTGTTACATTTTTAAAAGTTAAATGGCAAAAGAGAGTTCGAGCACTACAACATGGTGATTGTAGTATGATCTAACTAGTAGTAAACTGGTGGTAAACAATTAAAGTATCATCTTATTGATGTCATGTCTGGATATTAACATGGCTTCCCCTTTACGTG
>BQNB010111146.1:0-15281 GCA_026074375.1 Tanacetum coccineum
ATATTGTCCTCTAAGATATATTATAATCACACAAGATTGCTTTATGCGGATGCGTTAAATTGTGACAGAATTGCCGTGTCTAGGTTTTAGGAAGAAGTCTAGCCTTATATCTTGCGTCAATAGGACAATCATAGCACAATAAACAAACCTGTGTTAGATTTAAGTAAACATGGTTAATACAGTTTCTTTATCATAGGCTTGACCGCTCTTCTATCTTTTGTTAATTGTATTGCGTGCGTTAAAGTAGAGAAAGTAGGTTGAGTCACCAAAAAAACTTGTGCCAATCTCTCAGACTGAAAACCTCCTTCAGCCATTAGAATTAGGAGTAGGTTTAACATAGGTTTAACTTAGAATAGATTAGACTAACATAGATAATTAAAATACAGATAGACTTAGGAATTACACTCTGGCTCCAAATGTTCGACACCTTACTTACCAACGAACCTAGAATTGATCGGGTACACTGCCCGTTAGTGTTTGTTAATAGGTAATTCAGCAATATATAAATTTAAAACTTAATAATTATATTACCTATACATAACGAAGCACATCACATCTTAACTATCAAGGTCAGGTAACACGTCATTATCCTTAAGAAAACTTCCTAAATCCCCATTTATGTCATCATTCATCAGTAATTATTCTAGGTCCTCAGGTCCTCCAAAATCATCAATTACTTGAAAATCATTAATTACACAAACATGTGAAACCGTTAATGGGGTTGCCCCTTGAGTAGCATTTAAAACAATTTTCTCGGTTCCTATTTCTAAGGAAATTTCCCCCTAAAACGTCTATCCTAGCATGGGAAGTAGCGAGCATTGGTCTCCCCAGGATTATCGAGAATTTGTCATCTTCAAGAATGTTGATAATAACAAAATCTACAAGAAAGATAAATTTATGAATCTTAACCAGAACATTCTCGACTATCCCTTTTGGAGATTGCATGGACCTATCTGTCATTCAATTACCATATTAATTAGTTTTGGGTTCCCAAGCCCCAAGCGTTTGAACATTGAAAATGGCATTACACTAATGCTTGCTCCTAAATCTGTTAATTCATTGATAACAGTTGTATCCCTAATAATGCAAGGTAAGCAAAAGCTTCCTAGATCCTTTTCTTTAGGTGGGAGCTAATTTTGTAGCACGGCTGAGCATCGGGCGTCTAATTTTACCATAGATAATTCGTCGATTATTGTTTTGTTAGAGACCAGCTCTTGTAAACATTGGGTGTATTCTAGTGTCTTTCGAATAGTGTTTACTAATATAGTGTTGACTGGCTGATGCGGTCATTGTAAACCATAAAAGTTTTACAACTCCCTTAGAAGAGTACATAATCGTTGCAGTGTAGTATAGGCAAGACTCGGGGGTTGTTATCGTTCTTTAGGGGAATATGTTAGGAAGGCTTGAACTAAATCTAACATAGGTCTAAGGGGTTGAGAGAAGATTTTTTTTTGTATTTTTATATTTTATAGAAAGCAAGTAAAATTCATTGGTTTGAGAGGTTGGTTAATTTTAACTAATTAAACTACTAATTAAAATCTAAACTACTTTGGGGGAAACTCTATGGGTAAACGAACGTATTTACTTAATCATGCACTACTCCTCAGTTTTATTCTCCTAATCCTTTTGCCATGTCACACTCGTAATAATCTATGTAAGTATTTCTTAAGGTATTAGCGAATTACACAAAAACGTCATCTGCCTAATATTCTGCTAGGGAAACACACAAGTAAGGTTGTACGAAGACTATTACAATGCCCCTAAAAGTATATTGCATGCATTAAAACACTTAAGAGGGATCAACCATATTAGGGGTAAGGTAGTATGAAGACTGTTACCGATGGTATCCTTTCTACACACCGCGTTTCCCTAAACGTCTATGCCAACTTAATGACTAATTTTAAAAAGCCTAACGCGCACATCCATCACAAGAAGCAATATTAAAAGGATCTACAAACTAAGTTTTATGCAATCATAAGTAAATACTAATGGATCTAGCCTAACATATTATAAGGAAGCTAAGAACATAAATCAATCAAACAACACATAGACATATTGAATGATAAAAGATAAAGGATCTCACTTGATTAGAACATGTGTTTATGACAGATACAAGAGGGTTTTGACACCCTAAAAACAGCCTAAAAAGCAGCCAAAATCATATTCTAAAGTTAGGGTTCAGATCCTAAAAGTTACACACTACAATGCATGAGTATATATAGGAAAATAAGCCGCGACGGCGTCGCGAGTTTTCATACGCCGTCGCTTCACTGAACCGTCTAGGGTTTCTTTTGAGACAGTTACATCCTGACGCCGTAGTGAGAATTCCAGACGCCGTCTCTTGATCATCCTGATGCCGTCGCAAGGTTTGGTGACGTCGTCTCCGGACAGTGTACGCATAATCATCAAGAGAGTTGGTGTACAGTCGTAGTCTTGCCCGTTTTTTCTCCAATTGAGCCCAAGTCACCTGTATTTCTTCCAAAAGCCATCCAAATGCTAAAACCGCAAAAACAAATGTTTAAGTACATAACTTGGGCATAATTGCATGATTTAGGGGGTTAAATGACCCCTAAAAAGCATGTAAAATGACACCTCATCAAATACCCTTACACTTGGGATTTGCTTGTCCTCAAGCAAATGAGCTTTTCTACCTAGACAATAGCGATATAGGGGGCATTTAACCTACTCTTTAAAATCATTTTACGACACAACCTTCTAGACCTCATAATTAAAAGCACAAAAATTATATACTAGCACCTCACATAAGTGTTTGGGATTCTCTCTTTTTCTCGGGTGTAAAATAAATTATAACAATATGGGAAACAGGAAAATAACACTCATTACCTGTCGTAGCATATAAATTACCATAGGCTTGATAAAAGATCAAACCTCCACCGCTAGGCGCAAGTATTAGCAATTACTATCAAAGAGGTCTTTTAAGGGTTGTGGGGTGTAGGTGTAAGATAAAAATAACGAAAACGGAAATGGATGGGAAATTTTTGGGGGAGTGACTTTTTGGGTGAATTTGGGGTGAAGTGGTGAGTTAACTATTTATAAGAATACACGCTGATTTGGTTGCTAAGCCAAAGACTCAGACTAAGATATAAAAACTCTACAAAACTCTATATCAATCTCTTTTATTTTTCTTTTCTTGACTCTATGATAAACATAAACATAAGCAAATGGCAGCCCGTACATTTTTTTCTTCAATCTTTTATATATTTTTGTTTTTCGATTTTTTTTCTTTTTCTCTTTTTTCTCGTACACTTTTGCCCTGCCATTGCTTAAACATAATAATACATAATGAGGGGTTTATAGATACACCTCTACACTTGAGCTTTTACATACTCTATAAATAATCTAACTAGTGACCCGAATTGAGATGGATCAAAATAACATAGAGCTTATGGAGCTCCATTGGGGGTAATAAATTACTTCTTCCCCAATTATTCATAAGATAAAAACTATCATGAATCCCAATCGTCTCAAAACTGTATTTACAAGGATAAAGACTTAGCAACCGTGTACTCAAATAATTAACTTGGGTTTAACACAACAATGTACTAAAAATGAGTACATACAAGGTAGGCTAAGACGATTTGGGTGTAACAATTGGTTTATGGGTAACAAAATTCAACTACCATATACTTCCGGAATAGTCTATTTAGGAATTTCTAGAAATCCTCTTTCAGCCGTTCCGTAATACATAGATAGAAGAAAAACAAAAAGGATAGGCTCAGAGGGTTTAACTAGGGGTATCTTGCACTAAAAATGAGTGCGAAGCAAGGGTGTAGGGTAGTTATATAGTCAATGTGACCAAAATAACAATTACAGGTTTAAAAAATGGGTTAATCCAAGTGCCTCTTATCATTTAGAAATCCTATTACTCATTATGCGGTCTCGAGATGCATCACAAAAACAAGTTCTAGAATTTAATATACTACTGGTACACTCATATAATTTTAAACCGATACCAATGCTCTAGAAAAGGTGACAAAATCACATATACACATCCATAACGATGGAATAGACATACAGGATTGCACACTCCTTAACTCGAGAAAGCTAAAGGTAAAATTATCTTGGGTATCAAAAATGGATACCCGAATTCCCAAAGATCTAAAGGCGAACCTCACATTTTGGGGTAGAATTTGAGTGGTAGGGTTTTTGTGCTAGTCATATAAATTCCCTATCCAATGAGACGCTACTAGAACTTAGTTTCACCGATATGTGCCATAAAAATTTTAAATTTGGGTCAAAGTCACCTTCTACGCAATGTTTCGATATGTTACTCATCATTTTAAGGACAAAGCAAAAGACAAATGGTGGAATAGTTTCTAAGGCTTTTATTTCCCCCTACACTTATTACAAACATTGTCCTTAATCTTCTACAAAGTATTCATAAACGAATAAAGGGAAAAGAAAAGAGAGCGAAAGAAACTAGTACTCCCCTGGTTTTGCTTAATGATGGAGAAGAAACAAGATAAACCATCTAAATTGTCATCCAAGAATCATCCACATGAAACTCCTAAGAATGCTAGGGCATCTCCTTATCAAATATAACCTGCAAATCAAAGACAAGATGCAAACATACCAAGCGTAAAATCCACGGGTGAATGATAAATACAACCTCATTAACTAGGTTTAGACTCTACGAAAACAAACAAAGGATAAGATGAATGTGTTAATTTAATCGTGGTTTCCTGCAGGTTTTTTAGGAAAAATACAAATTCCAAAAATTATACAAGATTAATTTCTCAAAATTAAATAAAAATCGAATTTTCTTGTAGCAGGCCTGGCGACGCCGTCAGGATTAATCCCGACGCCGTCTCCATGGTCTGTAAAGAGAAAAATATTATTTCTTCAAAAATTCCTGCACGCAAGTCCTCATTAGTTAATTCTTGTAAAATTTGCTAGCATAAACCACAAGAATAGTTAACACAATTATGTGACTCAAAACAAACACACAAGACACACCTAAAATGCAAGAAAATAAAAGATTGGGGTGCCTCCCAATAAGCGCTTATTTTTGTTTGAGTCACGAGCCTGACTCTACGCTTATTTGACGCGTAAAAGTTGGGTCTCCCCTACACTTAAGGTCAAGTGCGGGTGATAGTAGCGATACACACCATTTCAATGGAAGTATGCCATGTGGGGTGAAGGTGGTGTGTGAATGATCAAGGGTTTTACTGCCTTCATCCTAAAACTACCCGGACTATATGGGTTGATGGGTGGGTCTGTTCCTTTTTTGTCTCCTAGATTTACATCTAAGAATGGAAGATTGGGTAGAGGTTGAGGCTCCAGTTCATCAACACTAGGAAATTCCCAAGAACTAAGAGAGAGGTCATGACTATGAGTATTCAAGCCAAAATCCTATAGTTTTGTGTGGTCTAAAGGTTATACCTCCATCGGGATTCCTATAGTCTCTTCTACTTCTTCCGGGTTAGTCACGGGCAGTGTGTATACCTCAAATGATGAGAGGACTTGTAGGGTACTTTGTTGGCTTGGATTATCCACCTTATCCTTCATCATATCTAGATCACCTATAGGATTATCATATGCATTTGACCATGACATGCACTTAGGCATCTTAACCATAACTATCTCACATTCTAAATCCTGTCATGTCATCTAACTTATGGGTCATTGCTAAGGAGCTCTTCTTAAAAGTTTGATGCATTTGGTCACTTTTTCTAAGGGCCTCACTAACAAAAGTTGATCCTAAATATGAAGGTTATTCAAAGGGATCTATCATGGGTAAAGACTTGTATGGTGTATAGGTTTTACTAGGTGAGGTACTATGTGTGCAAGGATATTCTACTCCACCATTCATCATTTAATATACTTCCTTAAGATTCTCTAAGTCGCTTTTAAAATCTTTTAGATAATTTATATGGTAATATTCTATGAAGCACTCAAATTGTTCTTCCGTTAACGACTCAAGTATGACTTCATCCAACATGGTGAGGAATGACATATTTACGAACAAGTACACAAAGAAGAGATAGACTACGAGAAAGCTAATTGACACGAAATTAAAATCTCACTTGATAGGAATCTTGTGAGTATACCTAAGCTAGATAGAATCCGAAACCTTTGCTATTCCCCGGCAGCGGTGCCAAAAACTTGATGCGGTCATTGTAAACCACACAAGTTTAATAGCTCTTTAGGCAGAGTACCTAATCATTGCAGTGTAGTATAGGCAATACTCGGGGGTTGTTATCATTCTCTAGGGAAATAGGTTGGGAAGGCTTTGACTAAATCTAACAGAGGTCTAAGGGGTTGAAAGAAGATTCTTTTTGTATTTTTGTATTTTATAGAAAGCAAGTAGAATTCATTGGTTTGAGAGGTTGGTTGGTTTTAACTAATCAAACTACTAATTATAAATCTAAACTACTTTGGTGGAAACTCTATGGGTAAACAAACGTATTTACTTAATCATGCCCTACTCCTCAGTTTGCTTCTCCTAATCCTATTTCCTTGTCACACTCATGATGATATGTGTAAGTATTTCCAAAGGTATTAGCGAATTACACGAAAACGCCATCTACGTAATATTGTGCTAGGGCAACACACAAGTAAGGTAGTATGAAGACTATTACAAGGCCCCTAAGAGTATATTACATGCATTAAAACACTTAAGAGGGATCAAACATATTAGGGGTAAGGTAGTATGAAGATTGTTACCGATGGTATCCTTTCTACACACTCGCGTTTCCCTAGACATCTATGCCAACTTAATGACTAGTTTTCTAAAGCCTAAGGCGCACATCCATCACAAGAAGCAATATTAAAAGGATCTACAAACTAAGTTTCATGCAATCATAAGTAAATACTAATGGATCTAGCCTAACATATTATATGGAAGCAAAGAATATAAACCATTCAAACAACACATAGACATATTGAATGATAAAAGATAAAGGATCTCACTTGATTAGAACATGTGTTTATGGCAGATACAAAAGGGTTTTGACACCCTAAAAACGGCCTAAAGTGCAGCCAAATCGTCTTCTAAAGTTAGGCTTCGGATCCCAAAAGTTACACACTAAAAAACCCTAAATTGCATGAGTATATATAGGAAAATAAGCCGCGATGGCAACGCGAGTTTCAGAATCTTCTAATGTTTCTTTTGAGGCGGTTACGTCCTGACGCCGTCGTAAGAATTCTAGACGCCGTCTCTTGATCATCCTGACGCCGTCAAAAGGTTTGGCGACGCCATCTCTAGACAGTGTACGCATAATCATCAAGAGAGTTGGTGTAGAGTCGTAGTCTTGTCCATTTCTTTTCCAGTTGAGACAAGTCACGTGTATTTCTTCCAAAAGCCATCCAAATGCTACAATCACAAAAACAAATGTTTAAGTACATAATTTGGGCGTAATTGCATGATTTAGAGGGTTAATTGACCCCTAAAAAGCGTGTAAAATAACACCTCATCACTAGCTCACTTTCAAGTTTATTAAGAAGTTTTTCTCCATTCTCTTGATTTTCAATAATGCGCCTTTTCACCTTTTCAGCAAAAGTCTCCACCTTTTCAATATGTGTTTCGCGAGGAGGTTCTAATTTCATTGCGCATTTCTGCCTAATGCACTTACCCATTATAAGCAATTAACAGTTCATATGTGGGGTCATTTGGCAATATCTACTTTTGCAATTATCCTCATAATTCGAGTCCAGCATACCATAAAAGTTTCTTGTGTCAGTTTATAAAACAATGCATGATCTCCCTCGCAGGGGTTAATAAATACAAGTTTAAAAATTGACAGGCGAGGCTATAACCACTGTATAGAACCTTAAATCAGGAAGTAATATCAAGCATTGAATGAGCAGGAAGTGACTCCTAAGGCACATCCTAAAAATACTGACCGATTTAGTTGTACGTAGAAAGTAACTATAACGTAAAAATTAATGCATGTGTTCAGGAGTTGTGTTTCTGAGAATAAGCATGGCATTTCCGAACTTTCTTCCCCAAGTCCTTTTAATCCCAAATTGACTTGTGACCTGGTCTTATAGGTAAATGAATATCTACCAAGTTTCGGCTTCTAACTTTTATTTTATCACGGTGTACTATACGTTTTAAAATGTTTAGACCAGACGTAAAAGCTAGGTTTCTGAATTTAACTTGACTTCATGGACTCATGTCTCCTAGCTCAAAAATGTTCTACAGTGGAGGCTTCACCCTTGTAAGCTATTTGATATCTAGTTTTCCTCTAAATGTAAGTCTCATAATTTACAAAGTTTCGTAACTATGTGAAAAGACCATTTTACCCCTGGTTGTCCAAAACAGAAAGTTAGTAAAAAATTTACCCTTTACTAAAATGGCCATAAATCCCAAACCATGATAGCAATGAAGGTGAGGTCAAAGGATATGGTTTCCTTATGATGTCTACTACTGACCCAATCTTTAAGATCTATTATTTTATGGCAAAAATTTGGAGTTTAACTCGTATTCTAAACACATGTCCAGATTTGACCTATTTTCTTGTTTTGGCCATAACTCACTCATCCTAAGGAGTTGGTTGAGCATCCAACTATCCTATGATGCTAAGACATGTATCTTTCCAGCCATTTAATTTAATCATAGTCTCCAGGCCAAATATTTTTAGAAAATCACACGTTTTGCTACTGTTTTCAAAACAGTCCCAATATTTCAATTTAAAACCTTTTTAAACATCATTTTAATTCATCTAAGACCTAACCCCATGCCATAACTAATCTAAAACACCCTCAAAACAAAATCACATGTATAAATTTCATCACTTAAACATCTATTTTCATGGATTAAAATTAAAGAAAACAAGAAATAAAAAGATAAGACTAATAAAAGAAAGATTAGGGCTTACAAAAAGAGAGATTTAGGCTAGTGAATCAACCAAGAACACCCTTTCTTGTGTGGGGCTGATTCGAACCAAATAACCCAAGGTTAACAAGCTTCTAAACTTCCTAAATATCACCAAGAATCTCCCCAAGAAAACCCCAATCAAAAAGCTTCAAGAAAACTCAAGAAACAAGCCCTAAACTCCTTCAAATCTTCAAGAAAAACCACCAAACTTTGCAAGAGGCTTAAGGATGTTGTTATAATGGATAAAAGGAGTAGAAAAATTTTGTGAGAGTGGTGATGGTGGTGCTAGGGTGTTCGGCAGAAATGGAGAAGGAAAGGAAGATGGAGAAGAGATTTGCAAAAGGGAGTTATGCATGTATTGGAAAAGGGAAGTGATAATTATGTTATAGGAATTGTAAAAAGTTATGAAAAGGTTGTGTGTGGATATGGAGAAGCCGCAAGGGCCTAGGTTTTGTAAAAAAAAAATTTTATTTATTTTAGTTTATAAAAGTTTAATTAAAGTATTGTGAAGTTTAAATTAAGAAAAGGTAAGGTTTTAGGTAGAAACGTGAGTTTTAACAAGAATTTACGTAAATGCGAAACACAACGAAAAATGAAAATAAGGAAAATTATAATCATCGAGGGATATATGAGAATATTAATTCACTTAAGATGCGAAGACGGAATAGATTTCTAAATACGGCTTACGCAAAGCTAAAAACGAGAAAATCCTACTAAATCGTGTAAACGTAAAATTAATAACTTTGCTTAAAAAATGAAAAATAGAAATAAAGCTCGGGGTAAATAGTGACCTTAAATACGGAATGTTACATTAGAACATGTGTTTATGGCAAGATACAAATAGGGTTTTTTGACAACACTAAAAACGGCCTAAAGTGGCAGCCAAATATCGTCTTCTAAAGTTAGGCTGCGGATCTCAAAAGTTACACACTAAAAAACCTAAATGCCTGAAGATATAATAGGATAAATAAGCACGCGATGTCAACACGAGTTCGGATATCCTTCTAATGTTTCTTTTAGGTCGCGGTACGTCCTAACGCCGTTGTAAGAATTCTAGACGCCGTCTCTTGATCATCCTGACGCCGTCGCAAGGTTTGGCGACGCCATCTCTAGACAGTGTACGCATAATCATCAAGAGAGTTGGTGTAGAGTCGTAGTCTTGTCCGTTTCTTCTCCAGTTGAGCCAAGTCACGTGTATTTCTTCCAAAAGCCATCCAAATGCTAAAAACGCAAAAACAAACATTTAAGTACATAATTTGGGCATAATTGCATGATTTAGAGGGTTAAATGACCCCTAAAAAGCGTGTAAAATGACACCTCATCACTAGCTCACTTTCAAGTTTATTAAGAAGTTTTTCTCCATTCTCTTGATTTTCAATAATGCGCCTTTTCACCTTTTTAGCGAAAGTCTCCACCTTTTCAATATGTGTTTCGCGAGGAGGTTCTAATTTCATTGCGCATTTCTGCCTAATGGAATTTGTGGTATCAGAAGTGGGAATGACAATTATGCCACTTTTGACTGACCTGTCTAGTCTTGTTTTATGAGTGGCTACTGCATGAGCTAGGCAAACAGACTTTTTCCTTGAGACCCTTAATTGCTGAATTGTGTCTTTTGAGGTTTTTGTTTGTATTATCAATAAATTGCTTCATCCATTCATCAAGAATATCTTACCTTTTGCACTATTCTTTGAGATATCGTTTGAATGTCTCCTTAAGGTTGCTATTAGGAGGTGTGTCCTTTGTAAGAACAAACCCTAGGTTGTCTTGTTTGTCTCATTAGTCCTTATGCTCTTCAATTCTTTATGGCAGTAATCTTTGCCAGATTTTGCATGAATTTTATGAACATTCTCCTTAAGGTCGTTCATATCGTGGTTCAGATTCTTGAGATTATTAGTGATCGTGCTTATGGAGTTAGAGTCATTTTTTGAAATTCTTCTATTGCTTTCTTTGTTATGCAATTTATGAGAATGGTCGGCCATTTCCTGTATTGACTCTAATGCTTTTCCAGCAGTGAGTCCTGGAATTAAACCACGAGAATCTAGAATCTGACAAGTATAAAATCCCAAACCATTGTAAAATGTGTTCACTTTTTGGTAATCATTCAGATCATGGGATGGACATTTTTAACACTAACATCAATCACACACAAAGATGAAAAGAAAGAAATTCTAGAGAGAGAGAGTTAGAGAGAGAAAAGATAGAGAGATTGGAAGGAACTTGCATAAATATGAAAATGAAGAACCAACACCCTCCTAACATGCTAGGAGGGTGGTATTTATACTATAAGGGATGCTGGACCTTATGGGATTTCTATTGGGCCGACTTGGGCCAAAACATAGCAAATAATGGGCTTTAAGCCCGTAACTTAGGCCCAATTTGTTTAGAAAATTCCCGTTGACTATATTAATCCTATACAAGGTTCAGGAATAATAATGACCATCACTTTACTAAAAACTAAGGCTAACAATCTCCCCTAAAGGGTGGTCATTGCACATATGGCTTCACTTCTAGTGACCTCTTAAGCCTTAGAACCTTGTATTCTTTAGAATTCTTTTGTGAATCCTTTTGCATGTTCGTGATCTTGGATCTTGATCTTTATCTTGATATCTTTGACTTTAATCTTGATATCATAATCTTTTAGCCTTAAGATACTCTCGGATACTTCTTGACTAGAACACTTCTTAACCAACATACTCATACTTTGACATCACTTAAAGGCTGACAATCTCCCACAACATAGACCTTGTGACTTGATCTACTTGTAATGATGTACTTGATGTTCTTTGAGGAAGTTCTTGTTAATCAGAGCTTGCGGAAGTGTATCTTTGAAATTCAGGGCTGTCTTCAAGTCTTGATTGATTCCTTTGAATCTATCCTTGAACTTTGAGTATAAGAATGTGGCCTTGACTGTGGCTCAGCTAGAATGTGGTAGTTACGCCATCGACTAAACCTGCATGTTTATGTTAGAGATAAACAACAGATATGGACAAACATGTCTTTGTTATTTCGTTGATTTTAGGTTGCGATAACCACTTTTATAGTATAGATACTCTACTCGTGATCAGGTAGATATAAAGAATCTCCTTGACATGGTTTCCAGCTCAAAGTGTTGGATTCTCTAACGCATACGCATCAGATTCACTGTACTTGCTAGTTCGCATTATCGAAGCGTCTCAAAACAGACAAGACGATAAGAGTGAATCAGTTAGTTACTATCTGACTGATTGAGTCGTCAATACATGTATAATCTTCTCATGCCTAGATGCTCTTTTGATGCTGCTACAATGAACATAAGATCGACCTCTTAGAACAATAAAGTTCTGAGAAGTCTAAAGAAAAACTTGCTTGAAAATCAGTTGACATGTTAATGGGTAGAGAGTTTTAAACACATCAACAGTTTTATATTTTTAAAAAGCATCCGTCAGTTCTCATTAATTCACACAGATTATATTAGTGTCTGTGTTGGACTCTTGTATAACTTGTGTTCTTGATGATGAAAAACAAGTGTACTTGGAATTGTGTTCTAATGAGATTTATTGATTGATCTCGTTGGCTCTAGACTCTATAAGTGCACTTTTAATATTTGGTGATCGGAGGCTAGAGCAGACTGCTACCTCTTCAATATCAACGATCTCAGAGTAAGACAGTCTTTGTGAGAAATTAAACAAACTTCTTTAGAGAAAAGCCTGAGTAGCTGGGAGGGTTGTGCATTGCATCACTAGGTTCATGGTGACTTTTCTTCAATACCAGAAACGGCTTTGTGATTATCGATAGATTATGCATTGACCCAGTTTCTGCCTAAGTGAATGGAGGGCTTCTTTCTTTAGACCCTTTATCCTTGTAATTCTTTTTCATTCTTCAACCCCTTCAATGTTAAGCCAATGTGTCCTCATTATCACCATGTTAGGTTTGTGTGACACTTCGTAAATTTTCAGGTTATTATTTTAACCTTTACATACAATAACTTAACTTTTATAAGTTACGTGTCGATTTGACCTAAAACCAGGAAGTTGTCCCGCGTAAAACTGAAAAAATGTTATCGGATGTGTTCCGACGTCGGACTAAATTAAGTCTACATATATTTTACCCATTATAGTCATCTTATAGTGTTACATAGGTTATGTATACTTACGTTTAAGACTTTTACGTTTTTTGTGTGCGTTTTGCATTTTTTATCGTATTATACCCAATGGAACCCCAAAAACTCATAACCTTTGCATGTAAACCTTAGATATCAACCATTATACTTCCTAGTGCCAAAAATTTCAAAAATAAACCCCCTCCTAACTCTAGAAATCGGCTAGCAAGCCAAAATAAAAGAATTGGCATCTTTCCTTGGTTTTAACATACATGTGTGAATGTAAGTATAGAAAATGACCTCTTAACATGTATCTTTCATGCACAAACTCTTCATGCAACATATGTATGTGACCTCTTAAACTTTGACTAGCAATCATGAACCAACACCCATAATACTTGAACTTTGGCTACAAACTTAGCTCATGTTTTCTTGTTTCTTCCCCCTAGCCGACGCACCACAAGGACCACCAAAGGGTGGGTTCTAATCTTTTGTTGAGCCATGTGTGCACCTCAAACACTAACCCTCTTTATATATATAGTACCACTTTCTCATTTCTAGGTCATTCTTTCATTTCCACAAGCCACCAAAGTTTCTTCTCTTCTCCTTTTCTTTGTTCTAGCCGCGGCAAACAAAACCTACAAAGGGGTTTCACCATCTTTAATTCTTGCTATATTTAAAGTATTCCAAGATCATTTCTAGTTTATCTAAGGTGCATCAAGGGTTTATTTCATTAGTTTTCAAGGTTTAATCGAGGGATTGAAACCTAGGGTTTCATTATTATTTGGGGTTTTTCAAGTTTCAAGTTCTTATTATTTTTATCTTGTTTATTATTTTGTAAGTTAAATCTTGAACCCTTTTCTTTGCTTTCTTATTTATTTGTGTTCTTATGATCTAATCTTTAAATCCATGTGTATGTGGCACTTCTTTAAATCCTTGTGTTGTATCACTTCTTTCGAAAGTAACTAAGTTGGGTTTTGTAAAACTATGAAGATGTTATGCTAAGATAGGTGGATTAGTGTACTAATGAGATGGGATTAGGTTAGTATTAAGTGTGGTTTATTGTTGGATTGAGTAGATGAAGGAGATTAGGTTAGATTTGGGATGTTGTGAAGTTGTGGTGAAGTTTTGTGGCAATTTCGACAAAAATACCTTGCTGCCCGAATTTGTCTTGTAGGTTTAGGGCGACTTAAAAATGTTTTAACAATTTAAAACCTTAAGATTATGATAGTACATGTTCATACGCAACTTTTGATATAAAGAACGTAAAAATCAGACTTATAATGAAGGAGATATGGTCGTTTTATAAATACTTTTCCAGCTATTATTACAAACTAATCTGATTTTAAATTAAGGTTTTGGACCCTTTCGGGTCCGAACCGACTAATGTGTATAACATAAAAGTTGTTTGGAATGAAATCTTACTAAAGCAAGCGAACTTTCTTTAAGCTTGAAAGTAAAAAACGAGTGAGTTAGACCATGCTAAATTTAAGTCATCTTTGAGACACTATCATTTAATTAGGAGCTGTTTGAATGTTAAAAATGACTTTTCGAGCATTTTCGAGTCCGTTTGAGCTTTGAAAACTTCAGCGAATGCTATTGTACCACTTATATATAGTTAGGGCGCGTTAGAAATATTCTAAAAATGATATTTCGAAAACGTTGGATATTACTAAATATAGTAAGTTTTATTTACGGAATATATAATAGCGAGATGGAAATGTAAGTTAGACGTTTAAGTTTCCCTTAGTGTGTTTAGGGTTAATGGACTTAACAAATATTAGGGGACGGTATTAACATCCTAGATTTCAAAACTTTCCAAAAATAAAAACTTTTCAAAAATAGTAATTTTTCGTCTAAGTGTCGTAAACTTAACTAAAGTCCTTTTATCTTTGTAAAGACATGTTTTTCTAATTAAACTAAGACACAACACATATGGATGCTATTTGATCTCTATAAGCGATTTATGCGTCATTTCTATATATATCCTTTTCTCCTAAAGCGCGTCGTTTAATTAGGTTACGGTTAGGATCTCGTGATTTCACTCTACTTTTGTTGATTACCTTTCACTCACCGTCTGCTTAAGGTGAGTTCATAGCCCCATACTTTTACTATTTTACGTATGTTTTACAACACTTTAGGGTGAGCAACGTTGCTTGCTTTTAACTTTGGACACAAGTACCTTAATGGAATTTTTACTTTTTTACGTGTTTGCCAAAGTACCTATATTTCATTAAATGCCACTATCATGAACCGTTAATTATTATAAGTAAGCGCGAGTGCTATTAATAGATCTATTAGGGACTGATAATCCCTATCCAGGTTTGGTGATTCTAACCTTATGGAAGGGATGATCAAACA
>BQNB010111147.1:8621-22409 GCA_026074375.1 Tanacetum coccineum
TGTATAGCCGTGTGGGGATGTTGATTTTTCATCTCGTTCGACTAAGGGTTAGAAAATTTTGTGTGTTGATTTTTGATTGATCACGGGGTTATATAGTAAATGTGTATGATTTCAATGTGGTAGATAAAAAAAGACACATAACAAAAGTGATGCGTCACTAACATGTGAAAATCACACCGAGAAGAATCATTGTCTTAGAGCACAATGTGTGGTTGCATTATAGAGCACTTTTGGCACATATTGCGCCATGCCACAACACAACCACTTATGCTACGGGAGCGTTATATGAGCGGTGTCATCCCCATAAAGTCGGTCTCGTTGTTTTTTATGCGGATATAGACATGGACCAGCCTTCTGATATCAAGCCGGAGTCATAACCAATTCGAACTTGAGCCATATTGATAAGAAGATATGCTTTCAAGTTGGAGATTATCTTTTTAGCTTAATTTTAGTAATTGAATATTACCCAATTATTATTTGATTGGGCTTTATTTCCTTTCTTATTTTAGTCAAAGTCAAATATGCGTAGTCAAAGTCAAATATGTAATTAATTTACAATTAATTACATGTTTAGGAATAGGAAAGTTAAATCAATCTATATTTAGATTGATTCTTATTGTCCTATAAATATCGAGACTATTCTTTGTATTGAGGGATGTTTTTAAGAATTGAATAAAGAATTTCTCTCGAAACAGTTTTGTTTCTTGTTCATTCGGTTGGCCGGAGAACAACGCCGTCGATTGTTACTTGGTTGGCCAAGAACGATTGCCGCTAGGGTTACGCCTAGGTTTATCCTTTTTACCCACTCGTATACGAATCCGTATCATTTGGTATCAGAGCCTTGGTGTTCAAATGGCTCGTTGTGGAAGTGGGCATCTTTATTGTAGAGTCGCCGACAGAGGCAACATTGGAGGTGCTTTGGATCTGTTTGATCGTGAGGTTGAGCAGCCCCAACGACTCGTGTGGCTTACCCCTGGATTGGGAGCGGTTGATCGAGTCAAACGACTACAACACCTAGTCCCTGGATTGGGATTAGTATCATCGTCGGCATTGGAGGAAACGAAACGGGCTGAACCCGTCTGGGACGAGTCCACTGGGGACGAGGAGTATCTTACCAATGGCGATTCTATCTATGATTCACAACCCGTGTATGATGAATACGCGGACGAGGAATGGTATTCTTTGTTTATTCGTGGTGATCGGAACTTATCCGGTGAAATGCTTGTTGAAGGTGGTGATAGATTGGGTGGAGACGGCATTGGGGTGGCTACTGTTGGTGATTTTCCGAATTTGAAGGTTCCCATATTTCAGCCGCCAAATACAGAAAGTTTGAATTTTGAGTTATACAAGGTTGGGTGCAAGCTGTCTATGCATGAGGCTATTACATGTGGGCCAGTAATGCTTATTGAACAACTTAATGAAAATATGGCTATGCACATGAGAGTTGTGAAGAATTTAAATTGTGATGTGCCACAAGCGAATAACCTTCGGAAGTCTAATTCTAATGGATCAATAATGAATACGGTCGGAAAAGTTAAGTTGTTTATGGAGGTTATGATGATAATAATGAAGGGGAATCACGTTGATGTTCCTTTCGATCCGGGTGGTTCGTTTTTGGGGATTATCAAAACTCGAGGACGAGTTTTTCCGAAGAGGAGGAGAATGATGCGGATATAGACATGGACCAGCCTTCTGATATCAAGCCGGAGTCATAACCAATTCGAACTTGAGCCATATTGATAAGAAGATATGCTTTCAAGTTGGAGATTATCTTTTTAGCTTAATTTTAGTAATTGAATATTACCCAATTATTATTTGATTGGGCTTTATTTCCTTTCTTATTTTAGTCAAAGTCAAATATGCGTAGTCAATAAAGGCTGTTATGAAAACATTTAATTTACAATTAATTACATGTTTAGGAATAGGAAAGTTAAATCAATCTATATTTAGATTGATTCTTATTGTCCTATAAATATGGAGACTATTCTTTGTATTGATGGATGTTTTTAAGAATTGAATAAAGAATTTCTCTCGAAACAGTTTTGTTTCTTGTTCATTCGGTTGGCCGGAGAACAACGCCGTCGATTGTTACTTGGTTGGCCAAGAACGATTGCCGCTAGGGTTACGCCTAGGTTTACCCTTTTTACCCACTCGTATACGAATCCGTATCACTATCTATGCTTGATTATTCATTTAAACACTTCGTTCAAAGGTGTTATATTCAACCCTAACTGTGTTGAATTTTTTTTAAATATGTTCACTCTTTAACTATATTTCTATAAATATATATGAACTGTCTGAAGGTACGGTTTGTCAAGTTTCTGACAAAGTGAAATTTTATATTAAATTGTAGAATTATGGCGGGAAGAAACACGCGTAGCAACTCTGCCGACAACACTAATCCTCCTAATGAAACAGCAGATGAAGTAACCCGACAACTTAACGCCGCATTGCCGAATCTGCTAACTCAACTTGTTCAAGCCCTCGGAGGAAACCGAACAAATCAAAGAGAGGCCACTCCAAGCTGCAATATCAAAACATTCAGGGCTTCTGGTGCCATGGAATTTTTTGGCACAGAAGGTGCAATTGGTTTACTAACCTGGTTTGAAAGCACTGAGTCTGTACTTCATATCACTAAGTGCCCCGCAGAGAGCCAAGTTGAATTCGCTGCTAGTATGCTGCAAGGCCGCGCCTTAACTTGGTGGAACACCCTTGTTCAAACCCGAGGACGGGCCGCTGCTATAGCCCAACCTTGGGAAGATTTTAAAAAGTTGCTGATGAAAGAATATTGCCCTGATGATGAAATTCAGAAGTTGGAATCAGAATTTTGGAACCACAAGATGGTTGGGTCAGATATTGATGGGTATACGGCTAGATTTCACGAGTTGGCAAGGTTGGTGCCACACATGGTTACCCCTGAGAGCCAACGTGTCAATCGCTACATTCGGGGTTTAGCTCCTGAGATCAAGCCACATGTCACTTCATCCGAACCTGCTACAATCCAGGGTGCTGTGAGTATGGCCAACCGTTTGACCACCGATGGTATCAAGGATGGACTTTTCAAGAAGAAGGAAAATGCTGGAAACAAAAGGAGGTCGAATGACCAGAACAGGAACCGAGGAAGGGATGATAGGAACAAGAGACAAAGAACTAGAGGGAACTTTGCTCTGACTGTTCCGGAGCAAGGTCAAGGACAACGTCAGTATGCTGGTCAACATCCGAAGTGTGCAAAATGCAACTTTCATCATTCTGGTAATTGCCCTGTGTGTCGTCGATGTAACCAATTGGGTAAGTTTACCCGATACTGTACGGGTATAACTGCTAATGAAAGACCAAGGCCAACTTGTTTTGAGTGTGGGGATCCTAACCACTTTAGGAGGAACTACCTAAGGATAAACCGAGCCACTACCTCGAGAGGAAATCGCCCAAACTCGATGCTAGCAATTGAAAGAAATACTAACCAAGGGAACAATAGGAATCGAGCATAGGGTAGAGTTTTTGTCTTAGGTGTTGCTGAAGCCCCATAAGACTCGAACATCGTAACAGGTACATTCTCTCTAAACGATCATTTTGCTACAGTTTTGTTTGATTCTGGTGCTGATTATAGATCTATATCTACCAAATTCTTGCCATTGATTAACATGAAATCTAGTGTCATAAGCCCCGGTTATGAGATTGAAATAGCTAGCGGTGTTATAGTAGAAACAAATAAGATTATTTAAGGTTGTAGACTTGAGCTAGAAGGTCATACATTTATCATCGATTTGATTCCCTTTGGATATGGTAGTTTTGACGTGGTCGTAGGAATGGATTGATTGTCAAAGCTGAGAGCTAAGATAGTTTGCTATGAGAAAATTGTTCAAATTCCGTTATCTAACGGGGATATTTTAGAAGTTCATGGAGAACGTCCCAAAGGAAACCTGAAATAGCTAAAGACCATGAAAGTGAACGAGCTGAAACTCGAAGACATCCCTGTTGTACGTGAGGTCCCTGGTGTGTTTTCGGAAGAGTTATCGGGTTTACCCCTATCTCGCGAAGTGGAGTTTCGCATAGATCTTATTCTTAGAGTTGTGCCTGTTGCAAAATCACCTTATCGTTTTGCACCTACGGAAATGCAAGAACTATCCAACCAACTTAAAGAACTGCAAGAAAAAGGTTTTATATAACCTAGCTCTTCACCTTGGGGAGCCCCAGTCTTGTTTGTTAAAAAGAAGGATGGTTCGTTCCGTATGTGCATAGACTATCGAGAGCTGAATAAGCTAACAATCAAGAACCGCTACCCTCTTCCCAGGATCGATGACCTGTTCGACCAACTACAAGGGTCACGGTATTTCTCGAAAATAGACCTTCAATCGGGCTATCATCAATTGAGGGTACGCGAAGAAGATATTCCCAAAACCGCATTCAGGATGAGGTACGGAAATTTTGAGTTCACGGTCATGCCCTTTGGTCTGACTAATGCTCCCGCGGTATTCATGGACCTTATGAACCGTGTATGTAAGCCGTATCTTAACAAGTTTGTCACTGTCTTTATTGATGACATCCTGATTTATTCAAAGTCCAAAGAGGAGCATGAAGTTTACCTAAAATTGATATTGGAGTTGCTTGAAAAGGAGAAAATTGTTCGGGAGATAATTTTTCTCGAAGTGCGATTCTGGCTACAAGAGGTTCAATTCCTCGGTCATGTAGTGATCAGTGAAGGTATACATATGGATCCCAGCAAAATTAAAGCAGTGAAAAATTGGAAACCCCCAAAGAACCCAACCGAGATCTGATCATTCTTAGGATTGGCGGGATATTACAGGCGGTTTATCATAAATTTCTCGAAGATTGCAAAACCTATCTCCCTGTTGACTCAGAAAAATAAGAAGTTTGAGTGGGGCGATGAGTAGGAGATCGCCTTTCAGACATTAAAGGACACGTTGTGTGATGCCCCGATTCTGGCACTTCCTGAAGGCGCAGATGATTTTGTAGTTTACTGTGACGCATCAAACCAAGGTTTTGGTTGCGTTTTGATGCAGAGAAATAAAGTGATTGCCTACGCATCCAGACAACTCAAAATCTATGAGAAGAACTACACCACTCATGATTTGGAGTTAGGTGCAGTGGTATTTTCTCTCAAAATGTAGAGACACTACTTATACGGAACAAATAGTGTTATCTATACTGATCATAAAAGCCTTTGGCACATTTTCGATCAAAAAGAGTTAAATATGTGTCAAAGGCGATGGATATAACTATTTACCGATTATGACTGCGAGATTCGCTACCATCCAGGTTAAACAAACGTAGTAGCTGATGCATTGAGTAGGAAGGAGCGGATGAAACCCAGACAAGCTCGAGCAATGAGCATGATGATTCACTCTAGCCTTAAGGCTAGGATACTGGTAGCTCAGAGTGAAGCTTCTAAGGACGCCAACAATTCAGCAGAAATACTAAAGGGATTGGACAAACAGTTCGAGAGGAAAGAAGATGGCGGATTGTATGTCGCTAAAAGGATTTGGGTGCCAGTTTATGGTAATTTGAGAACCTTGATAATGAATGAAGCCCATACCTTGAAGTATTCTGTACATCCTGGAACAGACAAGATGTACTATGATCTACGAGACTTGTATTAGTGGCCTGGAAAGAAAAGAAGAATATCGCAACGTATGAAGTAAGTGCTTGACTTGCTCTAAGTCAAAGCAGAACACCATAAAAAAAAAAAAAAAAAAACAAAAGAACCCTCGGAATTGCACAAACAGAACAAATAAGATTATTCAAGGTTGTAAACTTGAGCTACGGACTTCATAGTGAAATTACCGAGAACCCGTAGCGGACATGACGTGATTTGGGTCATAGTCGATCGACTAACCAAATATGCGCATTTCCTAGTTGTCCGCGAAGATTTCAAGACAGAAAAGTTAGCAAGGCTGTACATCAACGAGATAGTAGCAAGGCATGATATGCCTATGTCAATTATATCTGATCGTGACAATCATTTCACATCACGATTATGGCAATCGCTACAGAAAGCATTAGGAACGCGACTGGATTTAAGTACAACTTACCACCCCGAAACCAATGGCCAAAGTGAGCATACCATTCAAACTTTGGAAGACATGCTTAGAGCTTGTGCAATTGATTTTGGTGGAAACTAGGATACTCACCTACCGTTAGTAGAATTTTCATACAACAACAGTTACCACACAAGCGTGAAGTGTGCTCCTTTTGAAGCGTTGTATGGAAGGAAATGTCGAATGCCTATAGCTTGGGCAGAGGTAGGTGAAAGCCAGCTAATTGGACCAGAGATTGTCCAAGAGACTACCGACAAGATTGTTCAAATAAAGGAAAGATTGAAGACTACACAAGATCGCCAGAAGAGCTATGCCGACAATCGACGAAAGCCGTTAGAGTTCAGTGTCGATGATAAAGTACTACTCAAAGTGTCGCCTTGGAAAGGCGTAGTACGTTTTGGTAAGAGAAGTAAGCTTTCACCGAGATATGTGGGACCGTTCGGGGTCGTCGAGCGAGTGGGTCCTGTTGCTTATCGTTTGTGTCTACCTCAAGAACTTGTAGGCATTCATGACACGTTCTACGTGATGAACCTGAGGAAATGCCTGGATGACGTAAACTTGCACGTACCGCTAGAAGAAATTAGGATCGACGACAAACTACGTTTTGTTGAAGAACCTATTGAAATTATAGACCGTGAGGTCAAGAAGCTTAAGCGAAGCTGGATTCCTATTGTAAAAGTTCGTTGGAATTCTCGATAAGGACCAGAATTTACTTGGGAACGAGAATACGAGATGAAGCGCAAATATCCGCAACTGTTCACGAGCGTTGCTGCTTAGGACGAGCAACTAAAATTTCAGGACGGAATTCCCTTTAATAGGGTAAAACTTTGACATCCGTTAATTTTGAGGTCAGTAACCGAAAGCAAACGTACGATATTTGACTCTCTTAATTAATTATGGAGTCACTTTTATGTGGTTACATTTCTCTTAGCAATTAACGCTGGGTTTTGATGAAACTCGTATTCTCGTCGCTATTTATTCTGAACTTATAAATTCTATTTCCTGATTTTATAGAATTTATTTTATTATTTTTAGTCGATTTAGTAAAAATCATCGTTTTAAATATTCGCGAGTCGAGTTTTTGATATTTATCCGTTTTATCGATCGAGAAATCAACGAATGTCATATTATAGCCATGAGAGCTCATTTAATTTATTTAATTATTTAATTAATTTATTTATTCGTGTCAGGCCGAACCCAATTTAAATATTCTGTTTTTTAAAAAATTAGCGAGTCGGGTTAAAGTTTAGGGCCGAGTTTTAAAAAAAAGTGTAATGTTTAACAAAAAAATTGGGTCGGAGCCCTTCCCCCTTTTTCTTTTGATTTTCGGCAGCCTCAAGCCCACAACAATAAACCATATTTTTTTTATACAATAAGCTAAACCAAACACCCTCTTATTACCCTTCATACTTCAACAAAACTAAAAACCAAACACCCCTCTAATTTTTATAAAGATGGAAGATGCTAGTTAATTACTTTGCTATATAAATCTTATTATTACTTCACTCCTACAATAAATCACACACACACACGACTCTTTTTCTTTTTTTTCTCTTATTCTTCCTGTTCGAGTAAACACCAACAATAATCACCAATTGGGCCATCAAATCTTCATCAAAACCACTTAATCATATACCAAAATGCTTCAATAATTAACCTCAATCATCCCCCATAAAAAAATTAAACATGCAATCAATTTTTATAAATCACTAATTATTTTCAAGATTTATGATTTTAGGGATTTAATGGAATTAGAGTGTTAAATAGTAGCAAGGGATAATCAAGAAGATAATATTCAAGATTTGGGTGAAGAAAAGTTAGAATTTTCGGGTTTTTCTTGCTTCTTTTTGGTTCGGCCGAACCTATAAACCCTAAGGGTTTATTATTTTTGATTCTCCTTCTATTGTGATTGCATTGTAAGCCATTTTTCTTCCTTTTATTTAATTTTCAAAGTTATAAAGAATTATATACATGCATGTTGATTTTTGTGAATTGGGAATCCATTGATTAGGATGCATGTGATGATTGAGGATGGTTAATTAGGTTTAGATGAAAGTATAGGTTAGTTTGAGATTGTGAGATATGAAATTGGTGCAAAATAATGATGTATTGAAAGGGTTTTATAACCTTTAATTAGGGCAGAAAGTTTGGACTAAAAATCAGCGGGTTTAGTGTGTTGAGAACCAAGATTTTAGTGTCTAGAATGGTAGAGGTCGTTCCAATGATCGTTTTGGTATAAATTAGAGCTTCTAACTCTTAAAAACGAAAAAGTTATGGCCGATTCTAGTTAGGAAATGGTTTCGGCAATTTTCAGAAAATGACAGCTTTTATATCCGAATTTGGGTCAACTTTGCGATGTTATAATATTGGTCATGCCAAAAGATTTTCTAGGTTTTCAGGACCCTAAAGTTATCTACTTCGAGTCTACTTTCAAACGAACTAGGCCTCGTCGATTTTTAAGATGTAAAAGTTAGTCAAAACCTTTGTACAAGATTAAGTGTTAAAACTGTGTAGGTTGTCCAGAAATTCGATTGTAAAGATGATGTGAGCAGGCGGGTCAAAACCTAATATTTTTGGACGAAATTTAAACTGGAGATTGTACATGATGTGTGTGACCTCCTGTATTTTTTTTCAGATTTTTATAAAATGTTTAAGGGTGCCTGATGTTGCCAAACTTTTGATAACTTTCTGCAGGCCTGTTTTAAACTAGTTATAGTGTGCTAGTATTTACGAAAGGTAAAACTTGCTTAAAATATTTGGGCAAACATAGTAGTAAGCCAATATATATAGGAACCTAGAGATGGAGTATAAGCAAGTGTTGAGGTCGTTTGGCAAGTCGTTAAGCGATAACTAGTTGCTAGTAAAACGACGCAAATTTTTAGAAAATGGATAACTAATGGAAATAAAAAGCGAAGTGTAGTCTCATGGATTCCTAATGTACGAATTGACATGCATATAACGTAATTTCAATGAGTTGCATATTTTACATAATTGAATATTAATAATATATTATTATTATTAATAGGTCGCGGTTGAGATTTGTCATCGCCGCTTTTCTTCATTACTTTCATCTTGGTATCTCCATTTTGGCGAGTTTCTCAGATTCCCGTTTTTACATGTTTTAAATGTTTTAGGGTGGAAAGCATGATGTGTCA
The DNA here is from genome assembly GCA_026074375.1 of Tanacetum coccineum. Lineage (NCBI taxonomy): Eukaryota > Viridiplantae > Streptophyta > Magnoliopsida > Asterales > Asteraceae > Tanacetum > Tanacetum coccineum. The sequence continues at coordinate 17,833 of BQNB010111147.1, forward strand.
TTTGTTATGAAATTACTTTTAAGTAATTAATATTTTGAGCACAATTGAACATGAACTTGTTTTGAACATATGGAACTTGATATGTATGTTTTTTGATGCTTGGAACCCGCCACTACTTTTAGCTCATTATCTCCCTCATCAGGATTGAGACGTTAGTACTTATGGATAGTGTTATTAGAAGATTTCCCCCTCCTCACTCCCCGCACAAGGGTGCATAGTACTAAGTGTTTGTGCCACACTATATAACTCGAACTTGATTGGATGTTTGGAACGGTTAGGCTGAATACGTTCAAGTAGTGCCACGCATAATCACTATAGCATACATATACTTGAATTGGTTTGGACTCTCAACTTAATTAGAAATTGATTTTTGGTTTGGACAACTATATTTGATAACTTGCCATTAAGTTGGCAAACTTTTATCGAATATCTACTCTTTTCTAAGGCTATACTTTTGTACATAACCTTATGAGCTCACCAACTATTTCGATAGTTGACCGTTTTATCATGCTTTTCAGGTGACGTTCCTAAAGTGGAAACTTAGTGTGGTTGCATTTGAGCCTGTTCAAGATGTCTATTTTCTTCCAAGTTATTGTCTTTTGGATGATCCATGTTCAGAAGAGAAACTACTATGTCATCTTTGTACTTTTAAACTTGTACCTGAATTGTTGTAATTCGGATAACTATCTTTTATTTTAACTCATGTATGGAGTTTTGTCTATCATCTTATGTGATGCTTATTAATATGTTACACCTCGCGTTTCCGCCTCGGTGGTGTGTGACAGTTTTTGATGCTCAGCTTTAACCTTCGCACAAGTCAGACACTTGCTAACATATGTGGCAATATCAGCTTTCATATTTGGCCACTAATAAAACAACTTCAAATCTTAATACATCTTGTCCGATCCCAGATGGATAGAATACTTGGACTTATGCGACTCATGCATAATCAAATCCCTCAATCCACCAAATCGCTGCAACAAAACACGATTTCCAAAACAACGCATTCCATCGAGGCGAAGCTCGAATATTTGCTTAATCAATCTCCCTAAATTTTCTTCCTTCACATTCTTCTTCTTCATCGCTTCTTTTTGAGCTTCAATGATTTTCTTAGGTAGATCGTTGTGAACAGTCATCATCAAAGCTCGAACACGTAATGGCTTAATCTTTTTTTGCAACTCAAGGCGTCAGCCACAACATTCGCTTTTCCAGGATGATAACGAATCTCACAATCATAATCACTTAACAACTTAATCCAGCAACGTTGTCTCATGTTAAGCTCTTTCTGATTGAGAATATATTGTAGGCTCTTGTAATCAGTGAAAACCACACACTTGGTTCCGTACAAATAATGTCTCCACAACCTAAGAGCAAAAACAACGACTCCCAACTCCAAATCATATGTAGTGTTATTCTCTTCATAAGTCTTCAATTGTCCGGAAGCATACGCTATCACCTTTTCCCTTTGCATCAACACGGCTCCATAACCCTTAAGTGACACATCGCAATAAACTACGAAATCTTCCGTTCCTTCGGGCAACGCTAAGATCGGTGCACTACACAACTTCTTCTTCAACGTTTGAAAAGCTTCTTCTTCTTTTCCCCACTTGTATTTCTTATTTTTCTGAGTCAACTTAGTCAGTGGCTTAGAAATCTCCACCCCAAAACATTTTAAACATGTATGAAAAAAGGGGTGTGAGAAACTCACCTTAAAAGTTTGAATGATAATAGGACTTCTCAACAAACCACACTAAATAGGCAACCCAAACGAATACGCAACCTTCTATTCGCAATCACCTAAAGGCAAGTAATATATACCTAAATTTATTTCACCTATACGATATGCTTAGAAAATATTAAGGTTCATTTGTTATGCCTTGTATTCAGACATGTTTGTTCATCTTCTTTTATTCTAATCCACAAGATATAAAACCACTGTTAATCATAGTTAGTGTTTTGACATCTTTTATATGTAATATGCTTATAAAATTTTTATAAGTGGTTTGATGATTCGAATGATAAAACTAGTGATAATATGGGGCGCAAAATCATGATTTTAACCTAAATCGAGAGTTGATTTGTACATGCAATGAGTCAATGTTTTTCCAAAGAGTCTACTGAGATTTTTGGATTAAAATGATGTTAAGACCTGTCTAATATGATTGGGGGAGTTTATTGGGTCATTTTTGCATGTTGAGTTATTGGTTTGACTTGATTAAGTCAAAGCTATTTTTCAAAAAACAGTCCCTTATTTTATTTTTGGGTCATATTGATTGGAGCATAAGTTGATGATAAATAAATATTTTGACATGATTCAAGAGCCTAGACTCAAGTTCTTTGAGTCTAGTTTCCAAAAATATAAGCCTTTTAAAAATATGAGGTCGTTTGTTAGTCTCACGGTTGCATAAAATAGTGTAAGTGTCAAAAACTGCCGCGAAAATATCTTTTCTACGTGTTACTAAATTGATACATATAACTACATAAACCGCGATGAATCTATCCAATGAAACTGATCTGGGAGACACTAGTATGGGTTATTTAAAGTCTCCCATTGTCTAACTATATAACCTTGATTTAGACCCTCTGATCACTAAAATACTTTGGTATGTCCAGATATTCGGCCGGAGTTTTGGAGCTTCGGGATATAAATGGTTAAGTATATGTCCTCTTATTAACTCATTTTGGAAAAAATTCATGACACACCAAAACATGAATTTTGACCTTGAGAAAGGTAGCCTAACCAGAAAACTTTGGTTAACTTGGTCAAATTAATACTTAAAAGTGCCAGGTAAATTGATTCCCCCGGGTCAAATTGTTTGTAATAGCGTTTGTGATAAAAGTAATTAAAAACCATACCTTAAACCAAGTTTATTGCCTTTTAGAGAGAGGGCAGGTGAGATCTGGTTTTTTAAATAATGAGAGAGGATGAACGTTCGGGAGAGGGGGAGAGAGAATAGAGATGTGAGGGAGAGAGGAGGGTAGAGCTTAGGATTCTGGGAGGATTGATTGGCGAGTGTTGGTAGAACGAGATGAGAGACGGAGAGAAAGAGGAAAGAGAGAGACTGAGAGGAGATGGAGAGTGAGAAGGATGATGAGGGAGAGTTGAGGTTCGCTTGATGATTATGGAGAGAGAGACGAGAGAGAGAAGCATAATAAAAGGAGGGATTTTAGCAAGATTTAAGTTTTTTTTGATGATGTGAAATTAAGGAATAACATAAGAGAGAGAGACCGTTTGAACGAGGTAAGGAGGTGGAGGAGTGGAGGAAGAATGAGAAAGAGGATTGGAGAGAAGTGTGAGAGATGATTTGACAGTGGAGGTTTCGGAGATGAAGTACAATACTGATGATATGTCTTCGAGAGCCAGATTGACCGAGAGAGATGATGATGGAGAGACCTACGATGGCTAGGCTTGAATAGAGTTACATATTTCTTTTGACATGGGGAGGTAGTGGAGTTTTTGATGCTGTGCTTGATCATCTATGTGTCGAAGATTGGAGTGAGAGGTTCTTTATTTCTTCGTAGGCTGTCGATCTCGAGTGGGTGCGAGTTTATGAGATAGGACAAACATCCTTACGTAGCATACCTGTTCATTAATGTAGACCCAGACCGGTGCTATTGAGAGATCGAGATAACGATCTGTTCGCCTCATATTATATCCTCACCTCGTACTTGACTGAGAGGAGATGACTGTGTCGCTCTCATGGTGGACTTAGGGCACGTAGCACAACGTGAGAGTGGATCACAATGGATGTGAGACTGAGTGTAAATGACGCTGAGAAATGTATGACGCTATGTGAGTCCTATTGATAGTGATCTGATATATGTCGGGAGCGAGCTATGCGGAGGTGTCGGAAAGAGCGCACTGTGGACCTCGCAACGGTTGCCTGCGGGACGGATCGGGATGTCCTGATGTGCTATGATCGGGGTACTAAGAATCTTAGATAAGATATAATTGTGTGTGTGTGTCGCTCTAAGATCTACGGCTGATCATTGTTCATGCATTTTCATTATAGAACTAAAATAGTTTGTAATATAATTAAAATAACTTACATTCAAAAATTGACCGGATTATCTATGGCTTATTTTATTTTTCAAGACTTAAATTAGTGATTTAAGTTTATTTGGATAACAAAGTTAATGTGGATACCAAGGATTAATCCTCACCCTTCATCATCATCTTGATCTAATTGATAAGATTAAACCTAAAAATCATTTTCATCTTTTTTTCAAATATTAATATCTCTCAAACCGTTAATCGTTAAGCGAAAAAAAATATACCATCACGACGAGCATTAAATTATCTTTCTATCGATACCCACTTTGATATACTTTCGACGAATTTTTTTTCTTCGTTTTTTCTAGTTTTTTACGTTGTTTTTTTCGTTTTTTCGTATTTAAAACTTGCATGAGAAATCATATATGATATTAGTGTTAAATCATATATGATATTTAAAATCATATATGATATTACCGATAAATTGCAAATTATAAAAACATATACTCCCTCCGTCCCTAAATAAGTGTCCACTATTGACTTTTAAAGTCTTTTTCTATCAACTTTGACCTTAAATTATTTT
>BQNB010111148.1:0-18622 GCA_026074375.1 Tanacetum coccineum
AAGCACGTAAGTGCTTATTTAGGATAACTTAGACAAACCTTTTAGCTTTTTAGTTCTAGTCTTAACTTAAATGTCCAAAATGTCCAAATGCCTTAGCTTCTTAAGCCATTAAGCTCATTTCAGCAAACTGTCATTTTAAAAGCTGTTTTTAAGCTTATTTATAGCTTTTCAAAAAAAGTCGTAGTTGTGAAAGTTGTTAAGCCCCATAAGCTTAACAACTTTCATTCACAAAGTTTTCAAAAAAAAAGAAAGGAGACAAGGGGTTACCCGGGTGAGCAAGACTCGAACCCGGGTCTCTACCCTCGTACACCTTTCTTTTACACAACACATACCGCTGCGCCCTTGGGACTTTTTCGTTATAGTCCCAAGGGCTTAGTTATTTATAGACGTTTTGGCCTTATAAGCCTATAAGCTGTTATAGCTTATTACGGGCTTATTTATTAAGCAAACTTTTTGTTTCTTATTTTTCGTAGGATAATCTAGGTGTCTAGTATTTTTAGAAAAAAATTCAGAATTTTTTAAAGTCATTTAGTATTTTTTATAATTTAATTTAGTTAAAAGTTTAAAAAATTCATAAAAAATACAAAAATTATCAAAAAAATAATTTTCTTTTTTAGAAAATTTTATTTAGTCATATAGTTTGTAGGAAAAATATAAAAATTTTCGTAGGGTCATTTTTACAACTTTTTGATTTTTAAAGAACGGTTCCGGGTGCGGTTTTTGTCTTGACTCGTTTTTGGGTCAAACGAACTCCGTTTTCAGTCTAGTCTTTTTCATTCTTCGTTATTTGTCCCCTAGAGTAGTTTAGAAGCAAAAATTTCTTCGTAGGGTTAATTTTAAAGATTTTAGGTTTTTCCCCCTTTGTTCGGGATTCGTGCTCTCGTTTTCTAGCTTAATTTCATATTTTTTTAGGATTTTCTTAAACGTTTTTGTTTGTTATTGTTTAATTTAACTTTCCACACTGTCAAATCATTTTTCTCATTCAAACTCCAATCTTCCGACTGTATCGATTTTCCAACACAGCCTCGTTGGGGATAAACGACCCGGGAAAACATTTATATACTACTTCTGGTTGTATTGATCTGGTTGATTTTTTAGACTAATAGATATATATATTTTATCATATATTATATATTTAGTATAAAATTCACCAATCAATTTTTGGCGCCGCTGCCGGGGATGCTGTGAAAACGATTATCGTTACGTTTTACAAATTGTGTTTGAATCTGTGAATATTTTCTTTTATAAAAAACATAAAAAATACAAAAATTATTTCCAATATTTTTATAGTATAATTTATCATATAAAAACCAAAGAAAAAAAACCATAAAATATAAAAACATTGTCCATAAAAAGATAATAAAATTCACAAATTTGGTAAAAATACCAAAATATAATATTACTCAAATGGAGGTTTATCATATTAAAATAACTTCCGGTGAACTTGTTGGTTCCCAACTCGAACAAAAGATTTAAAAACTTGCCAATTGTGTCTCTTACGACGTACGGCTCACCTTGAAAAGTTAAACAAACTATAAAGTGGGTATAAGGAGGGTTGTTCCGAGGAACTACGACCCGATAGGAGAAAGAAGCTTCCGTATTCCTAATCCTCCGCTCACCTGTGCGTTTACCTTTTTTAGAGCTCATCGTGAAGTAAGTAGATAAAATTGGGTTAAAGTTGTTTATCTCATTGTCGGTAAAATACATTGTGAATAAATCATTGAAAAACCAAAAAATTAGTGTAAATTTTCTTTTTCTATTTTGTGCATGCGCACTCGTTCTCAAGCCCGTAGACGTCAACAACCACAAGTCCGACAACCTTCTGTTGAATCACCAAATCTTGAGAAACCAAATAACAATCAAGAAACTTTCAATCCTCCCATAGTTACGATGGACGATAATCGAACTATGGCGCAATTGCTCGAAGCACCCACCGAGGGTTACGAGGATGCGATCGTTGTTCCCGAAATTACCGCGAACAACTTTGAGATCAAGCATGGTCTACTTAATCTTGTTTAAAACAAGCAATTTTTTGGACACGATAAAGAAGACCCACATGCCCACATCCGATATTTCAACAAGATCACTTCTACGATGAAGTTCCCGAACGTCCCGAGTACGTCGGTTAAGCTTATGCTTTTCCCATTTTCCCTCGAGGGAGCAGCCCGGATTTGGCTTGAAAAAGAGCCCCCTCGATCGATTTCTTACTATGGATGATCTTGTTCGAAATTCATTAACAAATTCTTCCCTTCCCTCTAAAAGACCACAACTTCGAAATGAAATCACGAGATTTCAACAAAAATTTGATGAAACGTTTTACGAGGCATGGGACTGATTCAATGATCTTCTTAGGGGATGCCCGCATCATGGGTTTTTAGAATTGCATCAACTCGATACATTCTATAATGCCCTAAATTCGAATGATCAAGATTCATTGAACTCCGCTGCGGGTGGTAACTTTTTGGATAAAATGCCTCGAGAATGCCTAAAAATCATCGAGAGCAAGTCCAAAGTTCGTCAATCACGAAGCAAGGCCATTGTTTCAAAAGTGAGTACGAGCTCTTCTACCCCAGCAGTTTCATCCGATGTTGCTGAGCTGAAGGATATGGTTAGAGCATTGATTCTCGATAAGAAAAACCAAACTCCAGCTCCCGCTCCTGTAAAAGCAGTCGAGCAAAGTTGTGTAACTTGCGGGGGTGGTCATTCTTACCAAAATTGTCCAGCCACCAATGACTATCGTGACAATATCCAAGAATACGTGTCACAAGCCGCCGCAGTTAACTACAACCAAGAGAATGCCAGTACCGACTCGATTGGTTGCTAACCAAAATCGACCTCCCGGTTTTCCGCCTATGCAAATAACATCAAAATACCAAAATCGGGGTTCAATTTAACAATAAATGGGGGAAACAATTTGCATCAAAATCGAGGTAGTAATTTCAACATGGACAGTTTACCAACCCCAGATTAATCAACCCCCGACTTTTCAAGCTCCAACCATACCAAGCTCCCGCTCCAGGCTATCCAACACCAGGTGTGTTAGTCCAGATTTTGATAACTACGTAAAGTAATGACGCGGCTTATGCAAAATATGCAAATGAATCATAATGGCAAATATAACGACCTGATCACCAAATTCGTGAATAGTATACTGCTTCTACTTTGGGTTCGGGTTCTCTTCCAAGCAACACCATTGCTAACCCGAAAGGTGATGTGAAAGCAATCACTACCCGAAGCGGTGTTTCCTATAATGGACCTCAAACTTCGTCTCCTTCTAAAGAGACGGAAAATAAACCCGAGGTGACAAAGGATACGGTGCAACCAAGCACCGAAAACATCCAACCTCCGGGTGGTCAAACTAATGACCAAATGGTGGAGCCCGTTGTTGTTTCCCAAAAACTAAACCAACCTTTCCTTATCCTTCAAGGGCCAACAAAGAAACGTTCCGTGAAAAAGACGATCTTTTAGCTTCAAAATTTATGGTGATTTTTCGGAATCTCCATTTCGAGCTAAGTTTCGCGGACGCTCTCCTCCACTCATTCGCCCAAATTCTGCCACCAATGGTTAGAAAGCTCCTCAATGAGAAGGATAAGTTGATTGATTTGACCAAAGACTCCGGTAAATGAGAATTGCTCGGCGGTCATCCTAAAAAAAGTTCCCCGAGGAAACTTGGTAGACCCGGTGATTTCTTATACCGTGTTGATTTTCCGGAGATGATTGAATGGCTTAAGCCTTAGCGATCTCGGTGCAAGCATCAACCTAATGCCTCTCTCCATTTGGAAAGAACTAAGTCTCCCAGCTTTGACCAAAACCCGAATGATACTTGAACTTGCCGACCGACTCGATTTCTATCCAACCGGCATCGCCCGAGGGATGTTTTCATGAAAGTTGGAACGGTTCTTTCTTTCCTGCGTCTTTGTGGTCGTTGATTACGTTGCCGATCCTCGGGCTCCCTTAATCTTAGGAAGACCTTTCTTGAGGATGGCACGTGCCTTAATAGATGTTCACGGTGAACAAATGACCCTTAGACATGATGACCAATCCGTAACCTTCAAAGTTGGTGATACTAAAACTCTCTCCTACAATATCATTGAATCGGTTAACCGAGTCGATGTTATTGACATTGCTTGTGAAGAATATGTTCAAGAAGTACTTGAAATTTCTGAAAGTGGCCAATTCCCACCTTTACTTCGGATCTACGTCGATTCTCGCTCACCATCTCTCAGCCCCTTTGGAGGAAAGTGATTTTCTAATGGAAGAGATCGATGAATTTCTTGAACGTGATGATTCAATACCACCGGGTGTTGATGGCATCTATGATTCTGAGGGAGATACTGTTTACCTTGAGGAGTTGTTAAGTGTAATCAATAGTGACCCAAATCTCCCTCCGTCACCAGTTTGTGAAATTAATGTGCGAAAAAGGTTAACTCTTTCATGTGAAGATCCTCCCGAACTTGAACTCAAGACTTTAAATCCCATCTTGGAGTATGCATTTTTGGAGGGTGATGACTAAATTACCCGTCAATATCGCAAAAAACCTTGAAAGATGAGGATAAACGCCCTGATCAAGGTTTTAAGTCACACAAAGTGCCATAGCTTGGAAGATTTCTGATATTAAGGGAATAAATCCACAGTTTTGCACCCATAAGATTTTGATGGAGGAATAACTTGCCAAACCGTAGTTCAACTCAAAGAGATTAACCCCAAAATCCATGAGTTATTAAGCAAGAAGTTATCATCTTCTTGATGCAGGGTTAATTTACCCTATCTCTGACAGCCCTGGGTAAGCCCGATTCATTGTTCCCTAAGAAGGGAGGACTAACGTTGTGAAAATGAAGAAAATGAGTTTATTACCCTCTAGGTTGGTACGGGATGGCGAGATTGCATCGATTACAACAAACTTAATGATGCCAACCTCGTAAAGACCATTTCCCTTTACCATTCATGGATCAGATGCTTGAAAGATTAGCCGGGAATGAGTACTATTGCTTTTTGGACGGATTTTTTGTCTACTTTCAGATCCCGATTGACCCACTTGATCAAGAGAAGACTACCTTCACCTGCCCTTACGGGACATTTGCCTATCGTCGGCATGCTTTTGGGTTATGCAATTTGCACAGGCACGTTCCAAAGTGCTATGGTTGCAATCTTTCACGATAATGATTAAGAAAACCATGGAAGTCTTCATGGATGATTTCTCGGTTTTTGGTGACTCTTTCTCTTCTTGCCTTTCCCATTTAGACAAAATGCTCCAAAGGTGTGAAGACACCAATCTTGTGCTAAATTGGGAAAAATGCCACTTCATGGTCAAGGAAGGCATAGTCCTTGGCCATAAGATTTCTAAATCCGGGATTGAGGTTGACAAGGCAAAAGTGTATGTATTGCAAAATTGCCTCATCCCACTACCGTGAAGGTATTCGCAGTTTTCTCGGTCACGCCGGATTCTACCGATGATTTATTCAGGATTTTTCCAAAATCGCCCGGCCTATGACCCACCTCCTTGAAAAAGAAACTCCGTTTATCTTCTCGAAGGAATGCATTGAAGCATTTGAAACCCTTAAGATGAAGTTAACCCAGGCCCCAATTCTAGTTGGCTCCCGATTGGGACTTGCCCTTTGAGATCATGTGTGATGCAAGTGATTTTGCAGGCGGCTTGTGGGGCAGTCCTAGGCAAGATAAGAACAAGCACTTCCAGCCGAATACCTATGCAAGCAAGACTATGACCGAGTCTCAAGCACATTACATTACACGAAAAAAGAATTACTTGCTCGGTGTATCTTTTCGAGAAATTCCGCCATATCTTGTCTTGTCTAAAGTATAGTGTATACGACCACTCGGCTCTTAGTACTTGCTTGCTAAGCAGGATGTAAGCCAAGATTGCTGGTGGAATTTTGCTGCTCCCTAAGAATTTTTATGTCGTTAATCAGTGATAAAAAAGGAGCAGAAAATCTCGCCCAGACCACCTTTCTAGAATTGAAAATCCCCTTATCAAAGTGAGTCGAGAAAAAGGAAATTACGGAAACATTTCCTCTCGAGACCCTTGGGATGGTTACCTTTCGTGGTGATGATAATGCCCCATGTTTGCATTTTTGAAACTACATGCGGGGAATTTTTGTGAACAAAGGGAATGTTCGTCCAACAGCCTATTTTACCACGCAACTGTTTTTCAAAGACGTCAAACATACTTTTGGGACGAACCCCTTTCTATGCAAGATCTGTGCAGACCATAGTAATTAGGCGTTGTGTTTTCGGCGCAGAAGCTTTTGAATTCTTAAAGCTTGGCCAAGTGGACCCACCGGGGGACACTAGGTGCCAAATACACGGCCTAAAAAGGTCTTCGGCTTCAGATTTTATTGGCCAACAATCTACAGGGTATGCCACGACTTTGTCACACCGATGTGAATTTGTCAACGTCAAGGAAAAATTTCGCACGTGGACGATGTTGCACAAAACTTATCCAAGTTGCGAACATATTTGGACACTGTGGGCTTGATTTTATTGGACGTTCCTGTCTTCAAGAGGGAACAAAATTATATACTCGTGGCAGTCGAATATTTTATCAAATGGGTTGAAGCAAAAGCGCTCCCCACCAATGATGCCCGAGTCGTTTGTAAATTTCTTAAATATCTTCTTCTCCAGATTTGGTGCCCTCATGCAATCATAAGTGACGCGGAACCCATTTTTGCAATGACCAATTTACAAAGGTCATGCTTAAATACGGAGTCACTCATCGTCTCTCCACCGCGTATCATCCACAAACAAGTGGACAAGTTGAGTATCCATCCTGGTTGAAAAGGGATTTTGGAAAGGAACGTGGGGCGAAAAATCCGTGCCTCTTGGTCGGATAAATTAGTCGACGCACTTTGGGCTTCGCCACTGATTCGTTACAAAACACCCATCGGGTGTACTCCATATAAGTTAGTGTACGGGAAGGCATGTCATCTTCCGATCGAGCTCGAGCACAAAGCTTACTAGGCCCTCAAGCATACAAACTTTGATATTAAAACAGCGGGTGATCACAGAAAAGTTCAACTCAATGAACTTAATGAACTTCGTGATCATGCCTATGAAAACTCTTTGATCTATAAGTGACAAACAAAGAGAATCATGACTCCAAATCAAAAATCTCGTTTTCAATAGTCGGTGCATCGAGTACTCCTCTTTAACTCTAGATAAAGATTTTCTCAGGCAAGCTTAAGACCCGCTGGATGTGGTCCATTCACTGTCAACCGCCAAGTTTTCCCATATGCACTGTTCGAGTTATCCCAAAACTCCGGGCCAAATTTCAAAGTGAATGGTCATCGTTTGAAACACTACTTTGGAGGGGCACGTTCAACCGAGGCTTTGTCCTAGTTCTCCAGGATCGTTCCCATGGACCAATAAATTCGGGGGACGGTCAAGCATAGCGCTCCCTTAAACAAGCGCTTATGTGGGAGGCACCCCATGCTTCAGTAGTAGTTAGTAATAAGTGTTTTTGTGTGAGGAGGCTTACATTTTCCATTACCCGTATTTTGTCCATGTTTTGTGTGCTTTGTGTTGTATGTCCAGGATTTCCCGGATTGTGAAGACTCTCATGCTCGCAGTATCCACATGAGTTTCACATCCTCAGCTTCATTTTGGGAATCCAGTATCCAAATCTAATCGACTAACGTTTTATCTTTTGGCACACTTCATAAACGGCCTTAGATTTGCGTAGGAACCCCTTTGAAACATCGAGGACGATGTTTAGTTCTAGTATGGGGGGGGGGATCTTCGATTTGATGTTTGCCTGCAGTCGTTGTTATCACGCAATCCCGTTTTTACCACCAAATTTTTGCAAAAATACCAAAAAATTGAAAATTTTCAAAAATTTTCAAAAATAAAATAAGTGTTTTGTCACAGTTTTGACTTTCCTAATGGGTAGAATGAGAATAATTTTTGACTCGATCGGGCGTGTTGAGCCCTAGCTAGTTCCTCAACTTACCGCTTGTAGGCTAAGCTTTCACAAATTCGATTGCTTCGAATTTTAATAAGGTGAAGAACAAGAAGTGATAGAGTTAAATATAAGTTTATGTGCTAAGCAAGATTCTTCTAAAACTTATATGAGTAACTTGTGGCTTTTTCTCCCATTAGCTCCTAATCCACCTAATCATACGTGCTCAAGTCAATTCAACTAAGTCAATCAATGTTTTTAGAAAAAGCTTCAAATTTGTAACTTGATTCTTTAAAGCGAGATTTTTCTGTTCTTAGTAATTTGAAAGTTAAAATGCCAAAGAAGCATGAATGAAGTATGAATGCAAAAATGCATGAATATTGAAATTTTGCCAATGAAGCATACATTTGATTATATGGAGCAAGTAAAAGGAGGTGTCGTGATATCCCACTCCGCCAACACGAGGTGGGGGTTCAAACTAAGGACATCTGTACTTCTAGGGATTGGTTGTTGTGTATCTCACCAGGAGCGAGGTCTAGGTGAGGGTTCAAACTAAGCCACTTATCCTTAGCCATAATAGGAAGAAGCGTGTTTGATGTGAATTCTCACTACGCTGCAACAGGGGTGGGTTTTCAAACTAGAACACGGTCGTGGTTTGTGATATCATACTAGGGAGCGAGGCCTAGGTCGGTGGTTCAGAAATAAGCAACGCATTCCTAGCTCTTCAGAACTTATGATTATAAAGATGATGATGTTGCAAAAAGTTCCTACATTTAAAAATCTCGATCTTTAAAATCAAGTTATCAAGGTCCTAATAAGATTGATGCTTTGAGTCATGATTCATTCTTGAATTACGACTCTGGAAATAAGTTGATCATGATTGAGTTGTAATGAGTACACACAGTTGTAATCATATTATTCATTTGGGAGTAAAAAGTTCACAAGTCATAAGTATGAGTGACCATAGCAATTTAGACTTATATAGACAAATGATCTTGTTTAATTGCGTTGGTTTGGAACTGTGAAAAATCGGGCGATGAATTTATCCGTCAGGAATCCGTAGAATATTCTATGGGCGTTTACATTCTATGATCCCAATTTGATATAATAGGAAGTCAAACAGGAAGTCGAGATTGTTGTTGTACGAAAATTCTACTAGGGGTAAGTGTCTATCCCAACCATTCCCGAAGTCAATTACATAGGCTCTTAACATGTCTTCTAACGTTTGTATGGTCCTCTCACGCCGCGTGAATCACTACACTACTTGATTCACATGGTTCTAGCCGGTTGACGCAAAGTCTTTTATATATACCATATTTTGTTTGTAACTTTTCTTTAGTTTAACTAGAGGTTAACGTAAATGCACCATAATTGTGTAGCCCTATTCCTAATAGATTGACCCCAAAATAGCATATTGGTATGTGCTTAATTACACATACCTTTTACCTTTAAAAACAAGCTAAAATAACCAAAAGCAGACTTAAAATGCCAAAAATATGCTTGTTTTGCTAATTGTGTTGTGCAGGAACGGATAACCAAGAAAAGGACGAAAAACAAAGCCAAAACGACAAAACCAGACTCGGAATGGAAAAGCAGAAAAAGACAAAGTCAAAGTCCAAGCCCAAGTGTAGAAAAGTCAACCTAAGTCAACCCCGACAAACCCGAAGCCAAAAAGTCAAGAAAAACAAGTTTAGGGACTAAACTTGTTAAGTCCCTAAACTTATTTAAAGAAGAAAACAAGAGAAAAGAAGACAAGGGCTCAAACTGCCAAATGCTCAAAGTTAAACCACAAGGCAAAACTGCCAAACTGCCAAGGTCCCATTCTTACACCTATCAAGGACGTGCACTGCAACTCGTTATATAACTTTTGGGGACTGAATTTGCCAAGTCCCCAAACTCCCATAACACGCAGGGACGTATGGTGCAAAGAGATATATAACTTTGGAGGACCAAAGTTGCCAAACCCACAAACCTTTCCCTGTCACCCCAAACCTTTTTTTTATAACTCCTTTTCCCGCCCAATTTTCTCCCCAAACCCCTCACGGGACCTCTTCCTCTCTTTTACCCTGTAACCCCAATTCCACCATGGATAAACCTTTCCCTCCCCCTCCACTACCACTTCTACCAAGACAAATTGCCAACTTGGCAATTTCACAACTTTTGAGCATGATGAAGGGTGGAGATGATGATCCGAACAAGCACAAAGGCAATCCAAGGACTAGGAATTGTTTGTGTTTTCTACACTCTCACAACAAGCACAAGAAGGCTGTTTTGTGTCTTCAAAGTAACACACCCAAGTGAAGACAAAAAAAGACGACCATGTCCTAGCTTGTGTTTTCCTATATAAGCATTGTAAGCCCATTGTGGCTAAGGGTGTAGTTTTTAAGTAGTTTTTAGTTTTTTTAAAAGTTTAGTGTGTAACATTTTTCAGTTTAAGTTCTTCATTGTACTTGTACTTCACCTTTGTTTTAATGCAAATTCAGTAAGTTTTTTTATTTGTGTTCTAAATTGTCTCTTCAAAAATCTTTAAGCTCTCAAGTATAAGCCATTTTATAACTTGTCTTTAAACTTTAAAGAAAAATTCAAAAGAAAAGCAAGGTTACTGTTGGCTCAAGAATGGATGAATGAGCAATATGGATGGCTCATTGGTTATTGCTTAGTTTAAGCTTATTTATAAGCTGTGGGTAGGTTTTAGAGCTTATTAGGTTTCAAAAACCCTGTTTTGAGCAAGGGTTAAAGGTACACTTCCTTTTAAATTTTGCTTAAAAGTCACTGTAGCAATAGCTTATTGGCTTATTTTTAGCTTATTACTGTTCTATTTGTGCTTATTGATGTTTATTTAAGCTTAGGTTTGCCTTGTAGTTGATTTTCCTTCATTTTCATTCAAATTGCTAAAAACTGCCTAATTTAAGCTTATTCTGTCCTAGCTTATTATCTATCTTAAGTGCTTATTTGTTTAACTTTTTACCTTTTTGTTGTTTAATATTGATTAAGAAGTGTTAGTCTTTTAAAATTTCAGTTAAACTTAGCTTTTATAGGTTTTTAAATCACTTTTAAAATATTAAGGGGGTGTTTGGGTTAACAATGAAAACGGGTCAAAGATAGTTTTGGTATGGGTTGTGGTCACAAGATAATTTTAGCTTAAGTATTTAAGCTCATCTAAGTCTGTTTTTAAAAGTTTTTAAGTTTTAAAATTGTTTTTCAAAGTTTTTTTAGTCACCTACTTAAAACTGTGACTTTGTGAAAGTTCAAAAGAGCTTATTTCATAAGCTCTTGTAATTGTGAGTTGTGATTTAAAAAAGTTGTGTTTTTTGTGTGTCAAAACAAGCTGACAAAGCCTCTTTGTGTCACTTGACTCTTTGAGTCAAAGCTGCCAAAAGATTAAGTGTCAAAATTTTTAAGCTAAAAGCCCTTTTTCATTCTCTAAAATCAGCAAGTTTAAATTGTTTTTGGGAGCCAAAAATTTGTGCACAAGTTCTTCCCTTGGTGTTATTTAGCTGTTTTAACTTATCTTTTAATTTTGAGCTTATTTGACAGCTTAAAATAAGCTGTCAAATTAGGCCCTTGTTTTAAGCTTATTCTCCCCTGGTGCTAAGGGGTGACCTTTAAGCACTCTTTTCTAGCTTCCTAGTGAACTCAAGTCTAAGCTTTTGGCTTATTTTGAGAGCCCATAAGCTCTTTGATAAGCTCTCTCAAATTCAGTCCTTAAATAGCTCTTTAGATAGCTTATTTTTAAGCTAAAAGTTGCCCCTTAACTGTTTTGCCTAGCTTTAGTGTAGGGATTGCTTATTTACCTTCTTGGCTTATTGAGCTTATCTCAATTGCTCATTTGTGCTCTTTGCTTATTAGGATGGTGTAGTTAGTTGTGTTTTGCTTATTTGCCCTTTCCATAGCTTACTTAGTGTTGACAGTTAAGCATTTTAGCCTTAAGCTCACTTTTAGTTTCTGTCACTTAAGCTCCTTTTTTTAGCTTAATTAGTTTGTAGAATTTAGCTCATAATGCTTATCTAGGTTAGGTTAAGTCCATCTTAAGCTTATTCAGTTTAAAACTAGCTTATTTGTCCCAAGTGTCCAAAAGACTTAGTCAATTTTTTGCCCTTAAGCTTATTTTAAGTTGCTGTCGTTTTAAAAAGCTGTTTTTAAGCTTATTTATAAGCTTTTAGAAAAAGTGGTAGTTTTGAAAATTGTTAAGCTCATCGAGCTTAACAACTTTCATTCACAAAGTTTTTCCAAAAAAAAAAGAAAGGAGACAAGGGGTTACCCGGGTGAGCAAGACTCGAACCCGGGTCTCAACCCTCGTACACCTCTCTTTACACACAACACATACCGCTGCGCCCTTGGGACTTTTTCGTTATAGTCCCAAGGGCCTTGGTATTTATATACGTTTTTGGCTATTAAGCCATAAGCTGTTCACAGCTTATTTTAGGGCTTATTTATAAGCCATTTTCTAGCTTCTCATTTTTCGTAGGTTAATCTTAGTGTCTAGTATTTTAGGAAAAAATTTCAGAATTTTTCAAGGGCGTTTAGTATTTTTTACAATTTAATCTCGTTAAAAGTTTAAAAAATTCATAAAAAATACAAAAATTATCAAAAAAATATTTTTCTTTTTTAGAAAATTTTATTTAGTCATATAGTTTGTAGGAAAAATATAAAAATTTTCGTAGGGTCATTTTTACAACTTTTTGCTTTTTAAAGAACGGGGTCGGGTGCGGTTTTTTGTCTTGACTCGTTTTTGGGTCAAACGACCTCCGTTTTCGGTCTAGTCTTTTTCATTCTTCGTTATTTGTCTCCTAGAGTAGTTTAGAAGTAGATGAATAATAATTAATAGTTATAAAATTTTGAAAAATTGTTAAAAAGAGAAAAAATTGTTTATGTTTAGAGGTGTTTTTGGGTTTTGTTGTTTTGTGGTTGTTTTGTTGGTGGGTGGTTTTTTTGATTTATATTTTTATGGTGGTTTTTTTTTGTTGGTGTTTGTATGTTATAGTTTTTTTGTTGTTTTTTATTGGTGTTTTTTTGTTGTTGTTTTTTTTGTTTTTTGTATTTATTTTATTGTATTATAAATTTGTTATTGAGATTAAATTGTATATAATTTTATGGGGTAGTTTTGATGATTTTTTTTTTGTAGGGGATTTGATTTTAGTGTTGTTGGATTTGGTAGGATGATTTGGGTTGAATTTATGTGTATTTTTATGTTTTATAGAGTTGGGGGTTTTGATTTTATGTTTTGTAAAATAATTTGGAAGTGATTAATATAATGTGGTTTGAGGGGATTCTTCTTAGATTATGTATTTCTAAGTGGTGAACACTTTAAAGCATGGGAGAAACCGATAAAGCATCCATACAGAAAACATCAATATATGTATGGAGAATCTACATGGATTAAAAGTTGTATCATGTTTTGAAGCTATGTTTCTTCAAGTGGATTACATTTGTGAGACATTTCATAAAAATCTGCATATCTTATAACTGGGTAAAGAATAAATATCTACTCACTTGACATGACAATTCACTCACATAAAAAATCTCAACAAAAGCATACAACTGACGAAGATGAATGAAAAGCTATCAACTTTCTTAAGCTCTGTACAAAACAGCATAAGAATCCTATGGAAGTGTTTGCGAATGCGTAGTACCCCTAGTGATGAATCAAGCTTTTAATCAATGAAACTTTAAAGATCAGAAATGAACATCAAGTTAAGTGAGGATTGTGGGTATCAAAAATCACAGTCATTATCTATGATCTTGGACAAAGTTATTAAAATACTGTAAGGTAGAAATTACTCTTAATTACTACTTGCTGTAGCTAAACATAAGGAACAGTAGTAACGTTATTTGATATTAGAGAAGAGAATATGCTAAGAAGTTAGTACTGACTGTTTGACTAACTATACTTTACTACTCTGCCAGAGTAATCTATACTGACTTGCTAATGGAATTTAAGACGTTTAGGAGGAGCCTAAAGAAAAACTTATCTACTAAGTTAGTTAATACTGCTAGTATAAAAGTTACAACTACTACTACTGACTACTTGATAGTACTTTACTAGTGTATGTTAGTACTGACTGCTCTGTATAGTTAAAGTTACAATCTGTAAGCATAAAGTTTGGTACTGATTGACTCCAAGACTTGATTACTAGTGCTAGTGTAACTTAGTGACTGCTGATGAGAATAGAGAGAAAATATCTAAGTAGTCACTACTTGACACTAACTGCTTGATACAAAAGTTAGTGCCTTCAGGGATATAAATGTTAGATGCTGCTGGGTTAAAACTTCTGAGAAAGATTACAACTGCTAGAAAGAGTTTCAACTGTCAGAAGGATAAAGATGAGAGATTGTTTATCAAGATTAACTTACGGGATAGAATTATATTTTTTTTTTTTTTTATTATGAGAAACTTTTGAAAAAAATATGTTATCTTAAAAGTTAGAAGAATATTGTAGTTAACTTGTAAAGGAGAACTCCTTGGTTGATAACAGAGATCCAGGTGAATGTTATTGATATACATTCATAAACATTGATATATAGCTTCAAGGTTAAACCTAAGTACTACATCATGAGAACTCGTTATTATTTATAATAATAACAATAGGAGCAATACATTTGATAACATAGATCCATCGGGTGACGAGGTAAAAACAGTTATATTGATTCATTAATATTCTTAGATCGATATAAAATAGTAAATATAATAATATATATCTATATATATATATATATAATATATCTAAATAAAAAATATATATCTAATATAAAACTAAATATCAAAAAAAAGGTATATATGTTAATATTATGACAAGTATAAATAGTTTGTGTGTGTGTGTGTGTGATATGTTTTATGTATATATATGATAATATACATCTATATATATAATAGAATATAGTAATATATATATATAGTATATAAAATATATATATATGTATAAAATATATGTCTATGTGTATAAGTTTTAAATAATGTATATGTAGGTATAGTATATGAAAATTGGTATAATATCTTAAATATATAAATATAAATATATTAAATATATATTCAAAATATTATATAATATATCTATAAATATAAAATAAATATATACAAGAATAAGTATATATATATAAATAAAAAAGATTAATATATATACATGTATATATAGAATATATATATACAATGAAGAATATTATAAATATATTTACATATGTAAATACATAGGATATACATATGTATATAATTATGACAAAAGTTTAAATATAGTAATAACCTTAAAATACCAAACAAGTAAATAGTAAAAGAGAGAAACCCTTTTGATAAAAAATATACTAATGAAGATAAACAAAATTCTTATCTCTCTTCGGATGACGTATCCATCCCGAACAAGTGCTAATTGAAAACCTTGTTTTGTGTTCGAAGATCTTCAGTCCTTGAATAATCAATATTTTGGATTTGAATTCTAAATCTAAAAACGAAAAGTGATACGAAGCACATAAAAGAGGCACTCACTAAAGAAACTCGAATAAAGACACAATTAAATCGTAACAACAATTAAAAAGCAGATTAAAAACTAATTAGTAATTTTTTTAAAAAAAAAATTTTATTTTTAAAAAACTACTAACTAATTAACTAAAAATGACAAATTAAAAATCTAAAAACTCAAAATGTAAATTTCTAAGCTAAAATGAATTAACCTACTTTTAAAACACAAAAATTATTATTTTTTAATTTTTAAACTAGTTAAAACTATTTTTTTAAACTAAGTAATAATAAAAATTTAATTAAAAATACTAAACTTAATTCTAAAAGTTTAAGAAAATTCCTAAAAATACTTTAAGCTAAAAATGAGATTTTCAAAGAAAAATAACTCAAAAAGCTAAAACGGATAAGCTGTTAAAAATCAAATAAGCTTAATTAAGCTTAGAACTAAAAATGCATAAGAATTATATGGTGCATAGGTATAACAGAAAAGACCCAAGGGCGTAGTTGGTTGAGGTGTTGGTGTTGTGTGAGGGAGGTCACAGGTTCGAACCCTGTGACTTCCTTTTTGAAAACATTTTTTTTGAAAAACCTATAAAATAAGCAAAACTAAGAAATTTTAATAAATAAACTTTTTGACACAACTTAAAAATAAGCTAGAAAAAGCTATTCTAAAACTGACAGATTTGGTTTTCTAAATATTTTAGAAAGTAAGCTAAACTGTTTGGCTTTTTGGACACAATAAGCAAGTAGGAAACTACAAAAGCTAAAACAGACCTAATACTATACTCAATAAGCACTAACATCTAGAAAGTATCAAACAAAATTAGCAGGAAATCAACAAAAAAGCATAAAGACACTTTACTCTAAAAAGGAATTTAAAGGACTTTTTCTACTTTTTAAGCTAAAATTTAAGAACCAAAAAGAACTAGGTTAAAGTTAAAAGTAAAAAATAGATAAAGAGCTGAACTCAAGGTACACAAATAAGCTGGAATTAGGCAAATCAAATAAAGAAATAAGTTCAAATAGACAAATAAAAATGCCAGACTACACTATCATTTTTGGACTTTTTTGTATTAAAACGACTAATTGAAGCTAAGATTTAAGACTAAGAAAGGAATTTGACAAACTAAAAAAATCAAAACAGATTGTTTACAGACTCCAATGAGCTAATTTCAACCGATTTTAATCAAAATTAAGCAATATTCTAACCTCAAATGAAACTGCAATATTGGACTTTTTAGAACATTTCTTAAACCACTATTACTTGACTAATTTGGAAAAAAAAATGCTTAACAACTCAAGACAGATTGATAATGATGCATGTGAAACTCATTTTAAGCACAAAAACAACAACCCAAATGGATTTTCAAAGAATTCATCTTATAAGCAAATTTAGAAAACTTAAAACTAGCAGATTTTGAGATTTTGCTAAACTAACTTTAAATCTAACCAAAACTTACTCCTAGCCTATGAAAACTATTATTTAGACCTAATAAAAGCTTATGAAACTGACTTAAAAACCAATAATAGCTTTCATACTCATTTTACCACTTTTAAATCCTTAACCCAAACACCCCTTTAAAATCTAGAAATCTATTTATAAGATAAAACAGACCCAAATTAGCTAAGAATTGTAAAGACAAATTAATAACTAAGATATTAAAAGACAACTAAGCAAAATCCTAAAGGGAATAAGCACTACACAATAAGCTATGCTAATAAGCTATAATAACTAAATAGGGACAAATTTTATGCAAACTTAAACTCAACTATTCTAAGCCATAATCTAAACTCATTTAGCAATATTAAGACAAAATAAGCTCAATTAAGCAATTAAAAGAATATAATAAGCAAGCAATAAGCAGATTAATAAGCTAAGACAAAAATTAAGCTATAAAGAGTAAAGGGAGTGTACCTTGTCCTTTGATAAAACAAGGACTTATAAGCCCATCCCTTTATGGCTTATCATCTAAGAGCTTATTATAAATCTACTTAGCTTATTATGACTTTTGGGACTGTTTAAATGAAAGGCTAATCCAGTTAAGCTTAGGAGAGCTTAACTGAATTAGGACTTAGCTTATTAAGTAACAAAAAGCTTAAAGAGCTTATTAGGTCATTTCTAAACACTTATTAAATCAACTTGCATAAAAGTAAAACATGAATTCATTAAACAATTTAAGTGAAACTGAGATTTTTATTAATAATCAAATGTTTACAAGCTTTAAAAGAGAAAATTACATTAAAAATGAGACAATAAGCTAAAAACTACACTAATAAGCTACTAAAAAATACTATAAGCTAGATAGTTTTCTCTGTGTGACTGCATCCCTATTTATAGCAATGAAGAGAAGGTTCTAGGATTGAGGAGCGTCCCATATGCTTCCATCTTGACCCTTGATCTCTAACAAACTTCTAATCCATTAATTTACACCCTTGGATCATGTGCCAGCAAACCACAACCAATGAAATTGCTAGGGATCGCCAGGGTAGCCTTGTGTGATGCAAACGTGTCAGGAGCTTCTAGAAGGGTACGTGTGTGTGGAGTGAATGGGTGGTTTACATGTGTTTTTGTTGTGTGTAAAAACGGGAGGGAAGTGAAAGAGATAAACAGTAAAAGTTGACCCGTGTTTTATCATTTGACTTGGATAAGGGTGTGGGATGGGGCTTTTAATTATAACATGGGCCAACATTTTGATAACACATGAAATAGACTTGGAATATTTTGATTTTAAGGCTTATAAAAGGCTTAAGTTTTTATTATTAATGGGTTGATCAGGCCCATAAAATGGGTACAAATTGGTTCATTAATGAATATGCCTTCGGCTTCATTTTCTACGCTCTTCCAATCCCGTGCTCGGTTTTGTCCAATTTTGCTTTCGTTTTTTTCCATTTTTAGTATATCCATTACCTGCACAATACAAACAAATACAATGTATTTTTTATGTATTTTTGGTCATTTAAGCTCATTTTAATAAGGAAAAATGATATGTGATTAAACACATATCAAAATTCCCCCATACTAAGCTATTGCCGTGTCCTCACACAATGTCATAAATACACACTTAGAAAACCAAAAATTTCAACCACCTTGGAATAATTACCTCGAAAAGTAGCTAATTGTTCATCTAAGGGGATTGAGAAATCACTAGTTTAAAAAGCCCCCAATTTACCATTTTTATAAATATACAAACACTTATTGTTATCATTATTATTAATATATATATATATATATATATATATATATATATATATATATATAT
>BQNB010111149.1:0-22409 GCA_026074375.1 Tanacetum coccineum
CGACCTCTAAATGTGTCGTTTGAAAAGTAATCTTGTAAAAGTTTGGACTCCAATGCACATTAGTTATGTCAAGCATCCTATTTACCAGAGAAATACATGCTTAAAAGTGTCAACATAAAGTTGGTGAGTTCAAAGGTTTATGTAAGTATAAATGTCGAAATCAAAGGTTTATTAAGTGTGTATGACCATTTCAATCCTTATAATAGTCACAAAAATGTAGGTATGCATGTTGGAAATCAAGGATTTGTAAAGTGTGTATGACCATTTCAACCCTTATAATAGTCACAAAAATGTAAGTATGCATATTGGAAATCAAAGATTTGTACAGTGTGTGTGACCATTGTAACACATATAATAGTCATGAAAATGTGATTACGATTACACTAAGTTCATGATAATAAGGCTCAGACTTGTAATGTATGTCAATCTTTTCAGGCACGGTAAGTGTTCAAGTAAGTGTCGTTCAATGCTCCGACATGGTATTACGTTCGTTAGTTCAATCCGTCGAACTAGTGAGAGCTACTCACCCGTGTCATACCCCCAAACGTGGCCTGGACGGAAAACGTATCCGGAGGCGTGACGTTATGCATATCTCTAGTACAAAGCATAGAAAATGACTTTAAAGGGGTACGTTTTTAAAAGTCATAACATGTTGCATAAATTTAAAGGAAATTCAGTCTTACAAACCATATTAAGTTAATTTAAAACATAGCGGAAGCAATATTAAAATGTAGCAAAAGTAGTATTAAGTTTTGACAAAGACAACGAGTATGAAAATAAGATAGTCTTGAAATTAGTCAAAGCCACATTGCACATAGACTTCTAATAGTACACCTTGAAATCCAAGTTAAGCACCTGAGAAAAACATGCTTAAAACGTCAACATAATGTTGGTGAATCCATAGGTTTAATTCAAACGTAGTTATAGTAGACCACAAGTTTCAAAACGTATGCGACAGTTATAACAGATACAACTTCGCACAAAAAGGTATTTACGTTGCACTAAGCTCATGACACTGAAGCTCAATTCACGTTGCATATAATATGCCAATTGAAATTTCTGCCCTATAGGCATCTGACCAAGATCACCTAACGAAGTCTGACATGGTATATATCCGTTTATTCGGGTGCCCCGTGGATAGTAAGTGCTACTTACCCAGATAGGGATAATTAGTCCCAATAGATCTATTTATAACACTCGCGCTCACTTAACCGGAAGTCGGTTAGAGGTAATTAACGGTTCATGATAGTTTGGGCCAAATAGCGGTCTAACGTTACTTAGGCAACATGTAAACAAGGGAAATTATCACGTAAAGTACTTGTGTCTGGTTTAAGAAAACAAGCGATGTTTCTCACCCTAAAGTTGTAAAACATTTATTCAAATCGAGTAAAAAGTGGGGCTATGAACTCACCTTGAGTTGGTGAATTGAAGTAATGAGAGTCTAGAAGAATAATCACACTGTAACGAACGACGGTACACGAACACGACCTAAGTATTATAGGTTTCGATTTTGAATCGGAATGATAGAGAAATACAAATAATGAATAAGTGTTTACTAAAATGCTTTCGTTAAATGTTTTCTAAAATGGAAATTTAGTAATTGTATCGTGGTTAAAACGTTTGACTAAATAAAGTACTTCGTAATAGTAAGTATATATTATTACATAATAATAATCAAGTAAGTATTATATTTTGGCATCTTACTCATTCACTTATAAGTAGTCATAATATTCTAAATATAACCGTTTTCTAATTATTTTCTAAGTGTAAAGATTTTATAAAAATTTCGGCATGACCCGTTCGTATTCACACGTTTTCCAAAGTCGTAGACTTTATTCAAATCACTTTCAAAAATGTATCTCTTAATCGCAAATTATCAAAATCCCTTAACAATTAAGCCGAAACTCTTTTGGACCCTTATTGGGCTTTTAGGCCTAATAAGCCTAAATAAGTGATCCTGTAATACAAAAATCTAAAATAAGCACACCGTTAAGTAAATAAGCATTTGACTCATTAGTAAGCTATTTAATAAGCTCAAATAAGCCAATCCAAAACCTAATAAGCTTACCAGTAGGCTTATAGCCACGGTTTGGGCTCTCTTGTTGGGCCGAAACTTCCTTATCTCGTACGGGCCCATTTGTTAAGTTCGACAAGCCAAACAAGTATCAAATAAGCTCGTGGTTCTCGAATAAGCTATCAATAAGCTTTCAATAATCCAAGAGGGTTAAGCCAACCATACGGCTTATTAGTTAAGCCTACGGTTTGGGCTTTGAGTGTGGGACGAGGCCCATTAAGCACATTTTGGCTTATTTATTAAGCCAAATAAGCTCAAAAGCACTTTACCCTTTTCAATAAGCTAGAGAATATATAAGTCGAATATAACATAATCTAAATGAACACCCTTTTGGTTTCCTTGTGGGCCGAATACTACAATAAGCCCAATAAGCTTTCCAAAAGCTTATTTATAAGCCAAAACATAAAATAAGCACATAGTTATAATTTTTATTATATAAAAACAACCATGATCACGAAACTACACTTTCTTTGTCTTCTTTTTTATTATTTTTGAGCCATATATAAACCCTTTGGGGTTTATGTAGTTCTAAACCTTGATTTTTACAAAACACGTTGTTCATCTTACATTTATGCATTATGATAATCATAAAAGTACAAGTTGTATGAGAAATAGATGACTTACAAAGAATGGTGATTAAGAAAGTGATTAGAGACTAAATACAACCCAAACATTGTGTTAAGACTACCTAAATATCAATACGAATCAAACCCGAATACAATATCTTGATCAAAAATTGAAAAATAATAAAAGTGTGTGTGTGTTTGTTGGTGTGTTCCAACAAGAGAGGGAGAAGAGAGATGAGTGTGTGTCTTTTTTGTTGTGAATGAATGTGATTAATGAATGGAAATAAAAATATAACAAACTAGCTTAACTTGTTACGCCTTGGGATTTTTGGACGCTAGTGGGTTTGGGGTTTGGATATTCGGATGCTAGCCAGGAGGGGAGGGGACCTATTTGATCTAAACTTATGATAGAGGCATTGCAAGGTGACAATAATTTAATATCTAGATATTTTCCATGCACCATATTGCTTGTTGTTATTCACGGAAGCGCATTATATTGAAACGTGTAAAAACTTTACGGAATTCTGAAATTTCAAATATCATCTTAAAACGTAAAAAACGGGACCAATGACAAAAGACTTCGCAATTTAGCAACCCGAAATGCTTCCTATACGACTTCTCAGATATAAACGCGAGATAACTTCCCGGATAAACGTAAAAATTACACGAAACTCATAAAATTTAAAATACTAAACGGAAATGGCTAATATATAGGCCTAAAATTTACAGGGTGTTACATCCTTTCCCCGTTAAAAGAGCTTTGTCCGCAAATCATTGAGAGTACCTCTACCACGGGTTGCAGAGTTGGCGAAAGATAAGGATACTTCTTTTAACATTCAATCTTCGCGTTCCAGTGCGATCATGACCTTCCTTGAGTTCCCACCGCACTTTAACGATTGGGATGCTGCTTTGCTTCAAACATTTGACCTCGCGGTCCATGATTTCGACAGGTTCTTTAGTGAATTAGAGTTTGTCATCGATTTGGATTCCATCCAACGGTATAGCAAGAGTCTCGTCGAATAGGCATTTCTTTAGGTTCGAGACGTGAAACATACTATGAACTCTACTAAATTGCTCTGGGAGTTCAAGTCGATAGACAATGGTTCCATCCTTGGCAAGAATCTTGAAAGGTCCAATATATCGAGGATTCAGCTTTCCCTGTTTGCCAAAACATATCACCCCTTTCCATGGTGACACTTTCAGCATGACCTTAAAAACCGAAAGACATACGATTAACTATTAAACTACGAACTATTATAAACAATAAATATACGGGGTGACCAAGTCTTTTACTCATATCTAACACGTCTATTTTATAGCATCATGTATCCCATGTTATTAACCCATTTTGTATAGTTATTGCAAAAAATTGTTACTTAATCATTTATATTTGAGAATTGCAGTAATTATGGAGTAATTGGTGAAAGTTAGTAAAAGGCGCGCATTCTGGAGCTTAAATGAAGATATTTTGAAGATTACTATTCTGAAGAACAATACGCCGTATCCATCAAGGAAGATACGGCATATCCGTGCCTGCACTCACCAAAGACCACAGAGGAATAAAAATCAATACGCCGTATCTAGAGGACTCAATACGCCGTATTCAAGATATGGAATCAATATAATATTCTGGAAGATATCAAGCGTGGTCCCTACTCTAAGAAATCCCTGGTATATGCTTAATTACACATACCATTTACCTAGGAAAACATGCTTAAAAGACTAAAAATATACCAAGAATACATTGTATTTGTGTGTTTTGTATTTGTATTATGCAGGTAACGGATATCTAAGAAAAGGACAAAAACCAAGCCAAAACGGACAAAACCGAGCACGGAATGAAAAAGCGTAAGAAGTCAAAAAGTCAAAGTCAAAAGTCAAAGTCAACCAAAAAGTCAACCCCGACAAAGTCAAAGTCAAAGCCGAAGCCAAAACCGAAGAAATACTTAATGGGCCAACCCGCACCCATCTAATGGGCTGGGGCAGCCCATTAAGTTATTTGTTATCAAGACTTAGAAGCTAAAGGGCCCAAAATGCATAAAATTAAAACAGGCCCAACTGGCCCATTTCCTTAACTGTATACCTACTTAACAGCCTCACTATACAACTATTATGTTCATTACATCGTTAGTCCTTTAAGGACTGTGGTTGAAATGAATACATATAAACTCAGGGACCAAAATTGCCAACTTCCCTAATTTTACTACACCACAAGGATTGTGGTTGAAATAGAACTATACAAGATAAGGGACCAATTTTGCCAAACCCACAAACCTTTACCATGTATCCCTAAAACGTAAAAAACCCTTTTTCCCGCCAAAGACACTATTCATGTGTCACTTTTGTTCGCACCATGCAACCCCACGACAAAACCATCACCCTCCTAATCTAACCCCACATCACATGGGTCAATGCCACCTTGGCAATCCCCTTTAATTTCATTGGCTGAGGAAGAAGACAAAGAATCAAGGGTTGAGATCATTTGACTTGGTGAACAAGATAATTGGATGGCTTTGATGATGGTTTTGAATCTCCTCACTAAAGAAACACAACAAGCACAAGACCCTGCAGTTTAGCATTTGATATAAATAGTTAGGTTTTTTTTAAACGGTATCTAGAGTAGTTTAGTTTTAAAATTTACTTTTCAATGTCTTAATTTATGTTTTTAAATTTCTGTCATTTTACTTTCCAAGCCTTGTAACCTTTTTTTAGATTAATGCAAATTTCAGTTTTCAAGTTGTTAAAATTCTGTCTCTTTTAAAAGTTTTATGCAATCAAGCTTATTTGTGTTCACAAGTTCTTTTTATAAGCTCTTATAAGCTTATAGAAGCCTTTTATACTTATTTAAACTTTCACAAAAGCTCTAGTGAAAGTTACTGTTTCATATAGCCAAAACTTTGGTTTTGAGCTTAATGGATGATAAGCTTATAATGGAAGAGCTTATGGGTTATACTAGCTTGTCTTTGACAAGCTAGAGCTTGGTAGATACTGTTCATGTGCTTATTTACTGTTCATGTGCTTATTTACTGTTTTAAATTGCTTATTTCTGCTTATGCTTTCTTATATATGTTGTTTTATGCTTATTCATGCCTTGTTATAGTCTAAATTTACTTTGTTCTTGATTTAGTTTAAACCTGTCTTATTTGCTCTAAAACGACTTATTCTCTTTTGCTTATTTTAAGTGCTTAACCTTATCTTCTAATTGCTTATTTGCCCTTGGTCTTTATCTGTTTTCAAATTATGCAGCTTATTAAGTCTTTTTAAAGTTTAAAATGAATTTTTTTTATTTTAAAGGGGTGTTTGGGTTAAGACCCAAAATGGGTCAAATTGGTGTTAAAACGGTTTGGGTCACTTGGCCAACGTTGACAAGCATTCTTTAAGTCATAATAAGCTGTTTTTAAGAGTTTTAAAGTTTAAAAGCTAGTTTTAAGGTTTTTTCTAATAGGTGCTTAAATTTGTTATAATAAAATAGATTTTAAGAGCTTATTTGATTAAGCTTTTAAAAACAGTTTGTGAGCATTGTTTTAGTGTTGTTTTTAGTTTTAAAATGCAGTAGAGTAGGTTTAGACTAAGTATGCATTAGTGTGTTAAGTTTTTGTCAAAAATCTGTCAAAATAGTTAAGTGTCCTTTTTAGTAAAAAATAGCTTTTTCTAATTTGTTTTAAGTTTAAGTTTGTAAAAAGTCATTTCAGAATCTTAAAAAATTGAGTTGAATTAGCATAAAAAGTCAAAAGTTAGTCTAAGCATGCATTCTGATTTCATTTTAAACTTTTAACCCATAGTGGTTCACAAAGCTCTATTCTAGTTTAAGACAAGCTTATTGAGTCTTTGTTTTCATTTGTTTTAAGCTTTTAGTTTCATACTTTGCTTATTTAGTCTTATTTTTAAGCTGCATTTAGTCATTTCTTTATCAAAAAAGGGGCAAAAAAAATATTAGTGTAACTGTTATTTTGCATTGAGTTTTTCTAGCTAACTTAGTCATCCAAATTTCTTAATTCTAGCTTATTTGTGTTCTTTGATACTTAGGCTTAATATGTTTTTAGCTTGCTACTTTTCAAATTGCTTTTTGATCTTAAGATAAGCTCAAAAAGCCCCTTTATCAGCGAAAAGAGTAAAATTACTGTCTGTTTATGCTTATCATTCTTTTCCACTATATTTGTTTTGCTTATTTCTAGATCATTGTGCTTATTAAGCTTAGGTTTAGTTCTGTTTTAGCTTATCACTATCTTATAGCTTATTGAGTTTTTGTAAAAGCCAAAACAGTCTTAATAGTCTTAACTAAGTTTCTTTTAGCTTTTGTCATTTTTTGAGCTTATTACTAGCTTAGTTTTAGTTTTCATAAAAAGTCTTAGTTATAAAAAGTGCTTATTTTTATCTTGTCTTTAAGCTTTTTAAAAAAGAAAAAAATATGTTTTAAAAAAGAGAAGTCACAGGGGAACATAAAAGAAGTCGAACCTGAGACCCTCCTTTACATAGCAGCATATATAACACACACTCTCAAACCACCAGCACCAGTAGGGCCATCTTGGCTTACTTCTCCACATTTAATATAAAACCCCTTTTAGCCTTTTTAGCCTTAACAGCTTAAAGGGTTGACTAGGTTGACTTGCAGTGATTTTATATTTGATATTTTATTATACTATTTGATATATAATTACCCCTAAAAATGTGATTATCATTTTGGCGCCGCTGCCGGGGAGGTGTGTTGCGACAATATCGTTACGATTTGACGATTAGTGACTTGAAGATCATTCCTCGTAAAGTTATTGCTTTTGAAAAAAAACAATATAAAATACAAAAATATTTTTCTTTTCTTTTTAGTATATATATAAAAAAACCAAAAAAAAATTAATATAAAAACATTGTCCTAAAAAAGATTAAAATGCTTCATAAACATAATACTCTCGACTTTGAGTATTATCATAATAAGTTCCCAAACAAAAGATTTAAAACTTGCCTTTGTGTCACTTGCGAGGTACGGCCCACCTTTAATTGATTAACAAACTATAAGAGGGGTATAAAGAGGGTTGTTCCGAGGAACTACGACCCGAAAGGAGAGGGTTTTTAATAGCTTCGCGCTTTCCCGCTCCTCCGCTCCTTTGTGCGTTTTTCTTTTAGAGAGCTACCGTGAAGCAAGTTGATTATTGGTTTAAGTTATTCGGTCTCATTTTGTCCTTTAATAAAATGAATTGTTTAAAAAACTTAAAAATCCCAAAAATAATCTTCTTTTTCTTCTATACCATTTAATTCTTTTCTTAACCCTCTCATTTTTAATTCTTAATGTCGACATTTGTCCAATGCGTAGGGTGTGGAGAACCGTTATATGGTCACCCTTGTCGATGGTGTACTTGCGAACGGTGTGGTAATGATCTTCGAGATGGATATTGCTTTCTATGCCATTTAAGGAACGAAAATTCTTTCACTTATGATTCAACTCCGAATTCTTTCGATAATCCTCCCGATTTTTCATACCCACCTCCACAACCCCAATGCGTGCCATACTCTTGTGAGTTATGTGGGAACGATGCTCATTATTGTTACGATTGTCCACCTCAAGTTCCGTTTATCTACAATCCAGAACCGTGTTACAATCAAGACTTTAATTTCCCATAAATGATTCTCCAAATATTTCCGAAAATGTTTCACAAAGTCCTCTATTAATTGACCACCATTGTTGTTAAGGGTGTTTTTCCCCAACCCCCTTTTTATGGTGATTCGTTAGATGGTATCTTTTGTCAACGATGTACTTGTGAGTCTTGTGGGAACGGTGCTCATTATGGTTATAATTGTCCACCGCAAGTTCCGATTATCTTATCAGGATCCTTGCAAACAATCCTAAACCATTGTTGAAGCTCCCACAACTTTGCCATGTTTTTGATTCCGGACATGCTATTTGGAGATGAAATTCATCACTTATAATTCTTACTTAATGTTTGTGGATGATTCTCATATAACCACCTCCACAACCCACGAAGTATTCGTTATGAGTTTGTGGGAACGATGATCCATTTATGGTCACGATTGTCACCTCAAGTTCGTTTATTATAATCCAGAAACCGTGTTACAATCAAGACCTTTCATTTCCCACAATTTTTCAATGTTTTCACACAATAATATATTTGTTGTACCGCTGTGGGGGCCCGCATGAGACCTTTCAATGTCCAACAAAAATGTTTTTTTTGAAATCTTCTACGAACCTTGTTGCGAAAATTAACGAGGTCCTCATGAGTTCTTTCCAATGTCAAAACCAATGAATAAAAAATTTTAGAGCAAATTTTTGATAATTCTAATTCTTTTGGTTTTGACCAATTTCAACCCTCGCAATTTATCATTGATCATATTAATTCAATGAATGATCATCTAAAAACTCATGAAGACCTTCAACAAAGGATGAATGATTCAATGATTGAGCTTTGTGAAACGTTTCAAGCATGGTTATAACAACGACAAGAACAAGTGGTTAATCTTGATTCTAATACTCCCAAGCCTTCGCAATATCGAAAGATTCCCATTTACTACGATGATGACGATGACGAGGAAAGTTCTATTACCTTAAGAGATATGATTATTTTATATGAACTTCTCCGTGTGTTGCAATCATCCCGTTTATCAACCGAGGAGCCCGTTGACTTCTCATTATGGGAGGATGAGACATCTTGACACTATTTGGCTACCGTAATCGGACGAAGTAATAAAGTTCTAGTGTGAGGACTTGTCCCAATCTTAGTGAGTCCGAGGTATTTTCCGACAAAATGTGTGATGTGCCTTTTCTTTTTTTTTTTCTTTTTTTTTTTTTTCTAGTGCATATTCTCCGCCTTCTTGACATTTCAAATTTTCATTTGAGGATTTCTCTCCAATTCTAACGATGATTCTACTTCGATGGATGACGTTCTTTCTCTATGACAACATCGTTATGTTGAGTGCATCACCTCCCCAGTCGAACTCGTAAGCTTATGGAGGTGAAGGATTTTCACCCGGAAGATGGAGAGCTTGAGGACGATGTACTTCGTGAAAAGTTATCGAAAATCAATCTTCTCATTGCTAAGATCAAAGCGTTAAAAGACAATCCCACTCTATCTTCTGATTTTGTGACCAAGTCTCCCTCCACATCTCCTAACTCTTTCCTGGAGGAGACCAACATTTCTTATAATTCTTTACCCGAGTCTGAGACTTTCTGCTTTAATTTGGAAGAGAAAAGTAGTGGCAATCCCACTTCTTATACTGATTTATCTCTTCCAGATTATGAAGCATTCTTTTGTGATAGTGAACCCGATTCGGGGGATTTCACTATGGATTCTTTTGTGATCAAGTCTCCTATCCCCGTTGAGGATGGTGACTCCTTCTTGGAAAATTTTGAAACAACTCCTGAGCTTGAAACTTTTAAATTTGAGATTGAAGAGAAGAATTAGTGGCTAGTACTACTATCATGTGATATTACTCTTCCGTTATTTAAAATGTGTATATTTTAAGAGGTGCGCCCGATTCAGGGAGATTTGACTTCTATTGACCTCGGGATTCGTGAGAACGTTTCTTCTACGACAAATGTGAATTTACCATTCGAGGATGACCAGTCTCCTCTCTTCGCTTATGTTGTATGGATCGTTCTTTCTTTTCTCACGTATCTCGTTGCTCCTCCATATCTTATCTCCTTTGGGAATGAAGATACCATTTTTCCTGCATCTCCATTTATATTCATTATTATGCCGGGTGTATTCTTCGGAACTGTGAAACTTTCATGAAATCAAATGTTTATCCAACCGATTGAATGAAAGTCCGATGGGGATTTTATCTTTCACTTGCTTCCTCATGGACCAATGAATTCGAGGTAGAGTCAGGCTCAAGACTCGGTTAACAAAAACAGGCGCTTTGTGGGTGGCAACCCATGCTTATCCTAGTAGTAGTATTAATGAATAAGTGTGTTGTGAGGAGGCTCGCCTATTTCTTTCTCGTGTTTTGTGGTTTGTGGTTTATTGTCCAGGATTTCCCGGATTGTGATGACTCTCGTGCTCGCGGTTTTGTCCTTCGATCACTCGAGCTTCACAATCCTAGCTCATTTCGGTATCCATTATCATAAGCTTTTATCGGGACTAACGCCGTCTTTTTCTTTTTGGCATACTTAATAAACGGCCTTAGATTTACGTAGAGACCCTTCACATTGAGGACAATGTTCAGTTCTAGTATGGGGGGATCTATCGATTTGATTGTACCTGCAGCCGTTGTTTTCACGTAATCCCGTTTTTACCACCAAAATACTAAAAAAATGAAAAAATTAATTTTTTTTTCAAAAATAAAATAAGTGTTTTGTCACAATTTTGACTTTCCTGCTGGGTAGAATAAGAATAAATTTTGACTCGATCAAGCGTGTTGAGCTCTAGCTTGTTCCTTAACTTTTTGACTAAGCATTCGCGAATTTGCGAAGAACGAAAAATGATAGTGTTAAGTAGAAGTCGGATGCTAAGCAAGGATTATTTAGAAATCTTAAGAGCTCATAAGTGTAATTTGTGGCTTTTTCTCCCATAAGCTCCTAACCGGACTAATAATAAGTGCTATTTTCGAAAACTAAACTTAAATCGACAATTTTTGAATTTTAAGCTTTATTAATGTAGTCGATAACATTAATCTATTTAATCTTAGTTCAGCTATATACTTAAATTTTCTAAAAAGATTTTTTTTCTATGTCATGGTAATATAAGTTATGTTAAAAAAAAAGAATGTGTCATGTGAATAATATAAACTGTGGGCTGATAAAAGTTTGTTGCATCTTGCCGGCTCATAACCGATGTTGCAGCCTTTAAAAAGTTCGAGGATTACCGTTGCTTAAATAAGTGTAAATTGTTGAGTGTTATGTTTGAAAAGTATAGGGAAAATCTCTTTTTCTTTAATTTAAATATATTTTTGAACTAAGACTAATTTGCTTTAGTTGTAGTATTTCCGTGTATAAACGGGAAGTCTAAGGGTTTTAAATCCAAAAGTCCGTGAGTCCCGATACTAGTCTCTGTGAGGTGTCAAAAGCCTGGTCACTTAGCCGCAAGGTTGGGATGTGCCGAGACAAAAGTCGCTACATGGGATGATCTCGCCTTCAAACTCATTATTCTTGGGTGAAACGTGAAGCATAGAAATATTGCAACTTTCTAAAAGTGTTGATCCATGGTTGAAATTTGAAATTAGCACACTCACATGATATATAATAATTGTCGGGAGTGAAAAGTTCACAAATTACAAATATGAGTAGTGTTATCATCTTAACTTGTACTTAACAGTGATTTCGTTCTAAGCTTAGTTGGGACAAGTAAAAAGTCAGGAACGATGAATTTTTTCCTTTTTGGGCATTTTAGGATTGAAATGTTTCTTATTCCGTGACCTGAAAAGTTATGAAAATGATGAAAGTCCGAACATGTTAGTTAATTGAGAAAAAAATGAAAAATACAAAAATATTAGGGGTAGTCAGTGTAAATATATAAAAAATGGTGAAAACGGGGCTTGTCAAAGCTATTGATTCTTTCATACCCCTCGACGAACACTTAGCTACTTTTCAAGATTATTAGTCAAGGGGGATTAAGGGTCTTAGTTTTCTAAGTGTTTACGTATAGCATTGCGTGAGGACACAAGAATGTCTTAGTATGGGGGATTTTGGTACGTGTTTAAATACACATACCTTTGACCATTAAAAACGGACTTAAATGACAAAAAACGTACCAAAAATACATTGTATTTGTATATTTTGCATTTGTATTATGCAGGAAATGGATATCCGAGAAAAGGACGAAAAACAAAGCCAAAACGACAAAACCGAGCATGGGAATGTGAAGAGCGTGAAAAGCCAAAGTCAAAAAGTCAGTCAAAAAGTCAACAAAAGTCAACCCCGACAAAGTCAAAGTCAAAGCCGAGCCGTAACGAAGAAATACTCAATGGGCCCACCCGTACCCATCTTATGGGCCGGGTCAGCCCATTAACGTATTAAATGAAGACTATTACACTTAAAAAGGCCCAATTCCCTTTTTATTTGTACAAGGCCCAAAACCCTTAAATCTGGTCCAACAGCCCAAACCCATAACTGATTATCCATCAAGGACCATACATGCAATACACCTATATACCTTGAGGGGCTTAACCTGCCAACTCCCCAAATACTTTACACCACAAGGACGATGGATGCAATAACACAATAGAAGATGAAGGGCCAAAATTGCCAACTTCCCAAAACCTTTTTTATCAAACACAAATAAGGTTGGCGCCAATTTCAAAACACTGTTCATCTCTCCAACCCTTTACCCTGCAACACGAATTACACAAGGGATAAAACCTAACCCTCATCTCCACTAAAACCCCAAACCATCACCCTCCTAATCTAACCCCACATCACATGGGCCAATTGCCACCTTGGCAATCCTACACCATTTCATTGGCTGAGGAAGAAGACAAAGAATCAAGGGTTGAGATCATTTGACTTGTGAACAGATAATTGGCTGGCTTTGATGATGGTTCTGAATCTCCTCACGAAAGAAACACAACAAGCACAAGACCCTACAGTTTAGCATTTGATTAGAATAGTTTTAAGGTTTTCTTCTAAACGATAAAGTAAGTATTTAGTTTTAATTTTACTTTCAATGTCTTTATTATGTTTTTAAATTTATGTCATTTTACTTTCCAAGCCTTGTAACCTTTTTTTAGATTAATGCAAATTTCAGTTTTCAAGTTGTTAAAATTCTGTCTCTTTTAAAAGTCTTATGCAATCAAGCTTATTTGTGTTCACAAGTTCTTTCTATAAGCTCTTATAAGCTTATAGAAGCCTTTTATACTCATTTAAACTTTCATAAAAGCTCTAGTGAAAGTTACTGTTTCATACACCCAAAACTTTGGTTTTGAGCTTAATGGATGATAAGCTTACAATGGAAGAGCTTATGGGTTTTACTAGCTAGTCTTTGACAAGCTAGAGCTTGGTAAGGAAAAGCCCACAGAGCCTTTTATCCCCTGATTAAGCAAGGGAATTTTGTAGTTCACGACTTTTTTCTTTTAGCTTATTTACTATTCATGTGCTTATTTACTATTTTAAACTGCTTGTTTCTGCTTATGTCTTCTTATATATGTTGTTTTATGCTTATTCATGCCTTGTTATAGTCTAAATTTACTTTGTTCTTGATTTAGTTTAAAACTGTCTTATTTGCTCTAAAACTGCTTATTCTCTTTTGCTTATTTTAAGTGCTTAACCTTGTCTTCTAATTGCTTATTTGCCCTTGGTCTTTATCTGTTTTCAAATTATGCAGCTTATTAAGTCTTTTTAAAGTTTAAAATGAATTTTTTTTAATTTTAAAGGGGTGTTTGGGTTAAGACCCAAAATGGGTCAAATTGGTGTTAAAACGGTTTGGGTCACTTGGCCAACTTTGGCAAGCATTCTTTAAGTCATAATAAGCTGTTTTTAAGAGTTTTAAAGTTTAAAAGCTAGTTTTAAGGTTTTTTCTAATAGGTGCTTAAATCTGTTATAATAAAATAGATTTTAAGAGCTTATTTGATTAAGCTTTTGAAAACAGTTTGTGAGAAAAAACCTTAAAACTAGCTTTTAAACTTTAAAACTCTTAGAGTAGGTTTAGACTAAGTATGCATTAGTGTGTTAAGTTTTTGTCAAAAATCTGTCAAAATAGTTAAGTGTCCTTTTTAGTAAAAAACAGCTTTTTCATTTAGCTTTTGTGGCTTATTCTGAATTTCAAAATGCTTTTTGATTGTTGTTATAAGTTCTTTGAGGTCTAATTTCAATCTGTTTCATAGTCTTATAGCCATAAGGTTCTGTTTGTTAGCTTATTTTTAAGCTTAAAATTGCTAATTTTGAAAATCCATACCCTGTGCCTATGCAAATTAGCCTTTTTCTCATTGCTTTTTCTTTGCTTAATTGTTGTTCAAAATGCCTAATTTTTGTCTCTATTTGCTTATTGGGTTCTAAACTCAATCTGTTTGTACTTTTTAGCTTTTTACATTTGCTTATTTTAGCTTATTTTGAGTTTGAATTTTGGCAAAAATCTGTTTTGATACTCAGTAGCTACTGAGTAATTAAGCCCTTTAGGTAATCCTGCCATTTTTTTAACTTAGTTAAGCTCATTCTGTTAGCTTATTTTTGTTTGCAAATGCTTATTAGGTATAGAAGTATATCTGTTTTAGCTTATTTTGTTGGTACCTTAGCTTATTTAGTTTTTAAAAGCCAAAAAGTTTAAGCCATTTAGACTTAGTTTAAAAAGCTCAATTCTGTCAACCTGTTTTTGCTTATTTCCTGGCTTATTTCAAGTCTTAAGGAAAAGTTGCTTTTTTATAGTTTGTTATTTTTGCTTATTTTACAAGTTGTAAAAAAGAAAAACAAAAAAAATGTTTTTAAAAAAAGGGAAGGCCACAAGTTTCGAACCTGTGACCTCCCCCTTTTATACCAAAGCCTCAACACACACACTCTGCTACCACTTGCACCAGATAGGGCCATCTGTTTTTATTTGCACAAATTATTCTTTTAACCTTTTTTTATCCATTTTGCCTATTAGCCTTTTTAGGCTTATTTTCAGCTTATTCCGTTTAGCTTTTTTCCAGTTTTCATTTTTCTTAGAATCAGCATAGTTCAAAGTACTTTTCATGAATTTTTCAGATTTTTCCCATTTATTTTAGTATTTTTAATGAATTTTTCTTATTAAAACTGTTTTTAATTCGTAATAAATAAAATAAAACTCAAAAAAATATAATTCTTTTTTTTTAATTTTCTTTTATCATTTAGGATCGTTAAAAAATAAATTTACATTCGTAGGGTTAAAATTTTAGGATTTAGTTTTTTAAAAAACGGGATTTGGTCCCGTTATCGTTTATCTTCGTTGTTTTACTTTAATTGCTTACGTTTTTGGGTTACTTTTACTTGTTTTTGCATTTTAGTCATTTAGGATTTATAAAAAGTAAAAAAATTATTTTAGGATTAAATTTTGATAATTTAGGTTTTAAGTCACGTTTTTTTTAGGATTCCTGTTAACGTTTTTAATTTCGTATTTGCTTTCGTTTTTAGTCTAGCTTGCCTTTTAATTGCTTTTTCCTGTAGATTTAGAAAACCCAATCAAATCTTGTGACATTAAAACGTCAAATATCAAACCGACTCTCGACTCTCCATTTCACGCCTCGTTAGGAGAACGACCCGGGTGATCTTGCCCGGAATCATTTATATCATACCCCCGAGTTTCTTGACCTTTTTCCTAAAGGGTTGACTAGGTTGACTTGCGGGGATTTTATATTTGATATTTTATTATACTATTTGATATATAATTACCCCTAAAAAGTTGATTTTCAATCCCCAATACGCCGTACCCAACACATGGATACGCCGTATCCAACCGACTTCCAGACCAATAGAAAACTCAAAAACGAGTTTTAAGGGTGCTAAATCATATTCTCGATACCTAAACCACAAAAGTCGATTTTCAGAGGAGAAAAAGTGCAGAAGAGGTCGAGCAAAGTTATCAATTCCATAGGAGACAACGTGTAATTCCATATACTTTAGTAATCGTTCAGTTTTTGGTATCATTCATTAACTCGGTTAGTTTACCTTGGCTAAATAATTGCTCTTGTATTTATTATGACGTTTGAAGGCTAATACCTTCGGGTATTAGCCATTATTATGAAGATCTGAATGTTTGGTATTTGTTTATCTCGATTTCTTGATTTATCGTTGTATGTTTGTTTATGTTTATCAATTTATACTTGTTTACGCGCTTTTGTATGCGGCCTATCATTCAACTGGATCTAGTGAAGCGAACCAAGTAGATCTAGAGTCCAGGATAGCTCTCCATATAGTGATTTATACATGTAGAATCATAGTTACACAAATATTTCCATCTAAGTCTGTGTCTAGGATACGCTTCGGACTTAACTAGTTAATTGGATATTGTCAATGGTTTATTGATCGTGTTGACTAGCAGGTGACCTAGATAATTCAACAAGTAACGTTCTGATTCCATTGGATAGTTGGACAAGTGGACTACTAGTGTATAAA
Source organism: Tanacetum coccineum (assembly GCA_026074375.1). Lineage (NCBI taxonomy): Eukaryota > Viridiplantae > Streptophyta > Magnoliopsida > Asterales > Asteraceae > Tanacetum > Tanacetum coccineum. The sequence goes on from BQNB010111149.1 coordinate 16,646, forward strand.
TTTCCATTAAGCGGTAAGTGGGTAAAGTCTCTATGAGCTAGGGTTTAACAAGATCACCATTGCTTTAATCCCTAAGATAGATTATAATCAATGAATAAGGATGCTTATGCGGATGCTTTAATTTTAATGACAGAATTTAATGTGTCAAGGTCTTAAGATGGTAACGCCTAAGTCATCAGAATTAGATCCAGCCCCCCCCCTCCCCCACCCCCCCCCACGAGAGAAGAAATCAATGCACTTAAAAAACAAATCCACGTCTAATCGGATATAAAAATGGTTAATACAGTATTCTTATATAAGGTTCGACCGTCTTATTCATCTTTGATATAAATAACTGCGGGGTAAAAGTGCCGTATGCATTGATTATAGTCACCCAACCAAACCGTGCTAGTCTCTCAGGCTGAAAACCCCTTTTCCCGTTAGAATTAGGATTTAGACTGACAAATGAGGTTTAACATAGGTTACACACTATAATAGAATTACAAGAATAGATAACCAAGAATATTAATAAAATTAATAGATTAAACCTGCTTCAAGATTTTCGACACCCTCCTTACCACGAAACTACTACCAGCGACACGAGTACACTGCCCGTTAAGGTGTGTATTTGTTTTAGATTCAGCAAAATGATAAATTTAAAGCCTTGAATCTTCTTAAATATACCATAAACGACAGCACATCAAGTTTATAGCCGCCACTACCGGTAGGTGAAAATTAATCTTGATTTTTATTTGATATTTTGGTTTTTAACATTAGATTAGATCTAACCCTTAAGATTAGTGTAATTTAGATTAGTGTATATTCTGTAATATTTTTATATCTGTATTTAATTGTTTGCTTGTATATATTTGTGTGTTTAATTGTTTGTGTATTTAATAGTTTTTCTTAAATACGCATTCTGGTCGACAGTTGAATACGGCGTATACACTTCCATCGGATACGGTGTATCCAGTTCTCTGTCCAATACAGTGTATTCATCCCAACAGATTAATACAGCGTGTCCAATTCCATTGGATACGGCGTATTGATCGTCTGGAACAGAAGCTGAAATATTTTATTTTCGTGCCAAATTTTTTACCTTTCTCTAGGACAAATCCTACTGATTGTTTATCCCTTGTTTCAGGTAGTGCATGACAAGGAGTTCTATGAGCGAACTATTTACACCTTACAAAGAGCCTAAACTAGAATTTCGATCATCAAGGAGACACTTCAAGACTCTAAGTCTTGACGAATTGAGATCGCCTGATTTCAATCTACTTTTTGACCAAGAATACTCGGAGGAAGAAGAAGCGGAAGCAATGGCGGAAACAATAGAGCAATACATGAGCAAGACCCAAAGAGACTATGGATCGAGAGTTGCTAGACCTAAAATTGATAACAAAGATCAATTTGAACTGAAAGGACAATTTATTAAGAGACTTGATAAAACTATAATTAGGCGTCGTGAAAACGAGGATCAAATGAACACAATGAGAAAGTTCTCGAAATAGTTGACTTATTCCATGTTCCTAACATCACTGTGGAACAAACTATGATCCGAGTCTTCCCTTTATCCTTAACAAAGCCGCAAGTTTATTGATAAGAAATGAACCAACTGTATCGATCAAAACATGGGGAAGATCTTAAAACTAAGTTTTTGAACAAATATTGCCCACCTGGTCGAACTGCGAAGAAAATGGAGGAAATCAACAACTTTCAGCAAGAGTCAGATGAAACCCTTTCAAGCAATGGAAGTGCTTTAAAAGACACCTTGATGAAGTGTCCTCAACACTATTTGACTGAGATGCAGGAGGTAATTTTGTTCTACAATGGGTTGGATATTCCGACACGACAAATTCTTGACTCAAGAGGTGTCATTCCAACTAAGACTGCTGAAGATGCTAAAAAGGCCATCCAAGAAATGGCTGAATACTCTCAAAAATGGCATAATGGAACATCTAGAGGAAGAAATACTGAGACTTCTGATGGACTGGCTGCTATACAAGCAACACTGAACAATCTAGGAAGGGAGATCAAGAAGGTGAATGAAAAAGTTTATGCTGCTCAAGATGGATGTGAACAATGCAAATGACCCTATTACACCAAAGATTGCCCATAAAAATAAGGGAAACCCCTAAAAGAAGCTTACTACACGCAATTTGGTGGACCTTTTCAAGGAGGGGGATATAGAGCAACAGCTCCAGGGTACTATCAAAGGAACAACGCAAATCCTTCGTACCAAGAACGGAGGCAATCTATGGAAGATACCCTGAGCAAATTCATGAGTGAATCAGCAAAGAGACACGAAGAAAATTCCAATTTAATCAAAGAAATTTTGAGGACACAATGCAGTCAAAAGAAACAATGAGCAACAATTAAAACTGTTATAAATTGCAAATCGGGTAAATGAGCAAGGTACTACAAGAAAAAAGGATTTGGAAGCCTACCAAGCTCAACTGAAACAAACCCGAGAGATCAAGTCAAGTCAATTTCTACCACTGCTAAAGCTGATTCAGACTCGATACGCCGTATTGGATCATCCTAATACGCCGTATCCACTGGACAGAACAGTACACTATTGTACAAGTCAAGACAAACGACGGTTCCTTTTCCAAGTCATTTGGATAATCATTACTGTAATCATGGACCAAAATTCACGAAAGCTTATGGAGCTTCACATATCAATAACACCATACCCCGAAAGAAGAAAGACCTAGGGAGTTTCACTTTACCTTGCTTTATTAATGATGTTTGTTTTGATAATACCCTTGTTGACTTAGGAGCAAGCGTTAGTGTTATGCCTCTCTCAACCTACCTTAACTTAGGATTAGGCGAATTAGCTCACACTAGGTTGACAGTGGAATTGGCAGATAGGACTGTTAAATATCCAAAAGGAATAGCTAAAAACATACTAGTAGGAAATGGGTAAAGAATTACTTTCCTAGTAGACTTTGTAATTCTTAATATGCCCGAGGATATTAAAGTGCCCTTGATCCTCGAAAGACCATTTTTGTCTACCGCCCATGCTAAAATTGATGTTTACAAAAGAAATATTACTTTAAAAGTTGGGGAAGAAAAGATTATTTTCAAAAGTGTTAAATCTACTAGTAGTATAATTAAGAGGGTCTACATGCTAAGTTTGAGAGAAAGAACGGAACTTGATTTAGAAGCTAGGCTTATGGGAGAGACTTTGGTGTTAAATAGATCATTAGACCCTTTCTTAGAAGATTACATTGAATTAAATAATCTAAATGAACCAGTTGAGCTTAGGATAAATCAAGGAGATGAATTTGATGTCCCACCAATGAGGAAGGAGAGGTAAATAGGAGGAATTTAGAACAAGGGAAGAAAGATCTGAAATTGAAATAGATGGATACCCCTATTATTGTGACGATGATAAAAGATACCATAAAGATTGTAACCCACAACTTAAAGTTTATCAAGCATGACAGAATATGGAATTTACACACGTCCAACTTCGACCCGTAATAGCACTACAATGAAAAGACAAAAAAATTCAAATACAAAATGAAAAATAAGATGGTGGTGATACAAGTGACTAGAAGTCGTGGGAGCCTTAACTAATGGTGCCTATCTAATTGTTTGGAACTTTTTATGTTATAACTGATTTTGTAGTTATTGAGGATAGGATGCTTACCGTATTAAGGAATGGCATAAAATTTTAGGCGAACCAATCATAAGAGAGAGTATAAATAAAATCAAAACGTTTCGAAGGAATAATTACCTTTACAATGTGACTGAATGAAGTAACTTAGCAATTGGGAAAGCTGATCCCTCCAAGGTTTAAAACCACACTAATGAAGCCAATGTAACAAGATCTCACCATTACTGAAGCTTAGTGAGAAAGAATGTTAAGATGGAAAATCCTCGCATGCTACCAAACTATAAGGGGTCTACAAAGGAGTTAAATCTAGGACCCGAATACATTCTAAATGCGAAGAAGAAAGAATGGATCACACGCGGGCACATTAGCATGCATGAGATGGAATAAAGGAGAAGCTGAAGAAAAGTCTAACTTAAAGACTTCGTTGTAAACAAAAGTGCTTCCCGGGAGACAACCCGGATTGTTATTTAATTTTGTTATCGAGTCTGTCTTCCCAGACATCAATACGGCGTATCCGCCCCATACCATACGGCGTATTGATTGTCTGGACGTTATCAGTCTTTATTTTATTGCACTTTAAAAACATTATTGTCATATTTTGAATACGGCGTATTCACTAAACTAATACGCCGTATCCACCAGTCTGACTCGTAATTAGTTTGTTTAGTTTAGTTTAAATTAACCGTAGGTACCAAGATAGGAATGCACTTGTTCTTCCTATATTTTATACAGGACCTCGAGAAAGAAATATCGACGAAGTTGGTGGAATGCATATTTTCTAGAATTCTATGTGTGTGTTGTTCGTGCTAGGATTCAGACGCTTTTTCAGCACACAATCTTGCTCATAAACGCAACTTGGAGAATCTACCGAGCAAATATCAGGGGAGTTTCTCATTCTAATTCTTTTTAAATTCCCGTATTTAATGTTTTATATATACAACAAGGACGTTGTATAATTCAAGTGGGGGATGGAATTAGAATGTTTACTTGTCCTAATTTTCACACTAAAATGCTTAAATTATGCTCAAATTTAAAAAAATTTCAAGCATACTTTTGTGAAATTACTTGATACATAACCCGCACACAATAACCCTTGTTAGATAATTGTGAGGATTTAACCTTTCCGTTTCTAAATGTTTACCCAAATTCTACAAAATATGAGTGTGCCAGTGATGTTGTAGACTTTAGAACTTGGCTTGGTATATCACTCGAGACCACAATGATAAGTACTATGGATTTAGATGGAGTAACTTGTTTAAATTGGTAAATTTTAGGATTACACCCAAATCGCCTTTACATGTTGCTTATTAACTAACTACACCGGTTAGTTAACCTCCCGTTTAAACCCTTTTCCACTCTCATCTTTAGAGTGAAGATCCATTAGAAAAACCCGTAGAGCCAATCCTTTAGGAATTACACCAACTATTTATTTTGTTACACCCTTACACCTTAACCTACCCTGTTAGATTAAGTTTAATTTACAGTTGCTAGTTGCTTAAAGTGTAAAGTTTGCATTTCCCGAGTCTTATGTCATTTTCTATCTTTGATGCGGTTGGAAATTTGCAAATTGCAAATAGGAAAGTATATTAGTAGTCAAAACTCATGTGATTTTACTGCCGTCATAAGTAATGGTGAATCCGAAGAACGAAGAACTAATGAAGGAATTATCCAGATTTATTATGATCGTGAAGATGGTGAAACTATACCGAGATTTGAAGTAATGTTTGGCAAAAAAAATCGAAAATTTGAGAAAAATACAAAAAAAGAGAGAAAGAAAGTTTGAAGATAATCATTTCGCAACTACCGAAGGAATTACATGAATGATCGATTATTCGTTGATACGCAACAAAAATCAACGATGTAGAGTATTGTATAAAGTGGAAGATATCGCCACTTGCCTTGTAGAGTATGTAAAATTTTAGGATAATTGGGAAGTTGACCGTTACGGGAACGCCAACTTAGGTTGTTGTTTTTGATCAATGATCAAGACGTTGTAAATAGTTGTGTCTTTATCATGGTAACGGTCGGGAAAAAGTGTCTAGCAACTTCTACTTTAGGCTTAATCTATTTGTTTCTTGATTTTTATTTAACAACAATTTACTTCCCTCTCACCTAATGATTAGCCACTGGTTTTACGCGAATGAGGACTAGTTCGAGCAC